>JWJB01000454.1:0-26618 GCA_000812895.1 Rutstroemia sydowiana | reverse complement strand
TTTGTTTTGTTTTGTTTTTTTTCAATATTTTAATAATTTTATTTTTTTTTTAAATAAAAAATTATGATTTGTTTGGTTTGATATCGGGGAACGTTGCAACGGAGAGATTGTGGGAAAATTATGTGGGAATAGTGGATGAGAAGGATGGATGGATTCGGTTTTTTTTTTCTGGGGACAGCATAGGACTGGCTGGTTATCAAAATTGAAGGGTACTGGTCTTTTGGACCATTACCTCCATAGTAGTTTGGTAGGGTTAGAGGGAAAATTATAATGTGGAGAAGAAATGTGAAAAGATCGGGTAAGGAGAACGGATAATTATTGAACCTTTGGTTATGATGTGAAATTTGATAGATGATGATATGATGATGATGATGATGAATTGATGATGGATGAGGAGGAGCGGATAACATTAACCATGAGTCGGTGAGATTGTGGGGTTGTTTGGAGGGGTTGTACGGATAGTGGAGTGGAGAAGTGGGAAGTGGTGTGTGTGTGTGTGTGTGTTTGTGTGTGTGTTGCAAACTTGCTCTCTCGTTATGTGTGGCTGTTTTTAGTTGTTATATTATTACGAGTATTTGAGTTTTTCTCAATTCTTGATTTTTTCTTTGGGTCTGACTCGTTCGTTGTTGGGTGAAAAAAAGTAGTGCTTAAGCCTTGATAGAATGGATCCTTCCTTGGGAAGATCGGGTAGATCGGGGAGATTCGAGAGATTGTGTGAGGATTTTGATAGAAGAATACACAGCACGTGTATGAGTAGAACTAATACAGTATCTTCATTGCATACATATACATACCGATATTAGTTTTAGCAGCTATTGCTAGTTCTTCCCATACATCATCCCCAGCTTCGTTACACAGCTACACACACAGAGAAATATGAAATCGACATCCAGTAGGGGATATAGGGGGTTAGAGAAGAGGGGGGAGATTCATGGTTATGTTGGTCTTGCGTTTGCGTGAAATGGGGCGCATCACATTCGCATAATCAAATATCTAGAAAGAGGGCTGGCTGCACACATAGGTACCAGTATAAGATGAGTCTGGAAGTAGTTCTACTATCCTGTATTATCTATCCGTATCTATCTATATGTAGGAAAAGGCCGAGATAAAGATTAGACGATCGTACCATATTCATATTATTCTCGCGTATGTATCTGTCTGTATACGTACGTGCAAAATAGATAGGAAACTACGAATCCAGTATAACTCCTTTCGGATCTTCCATGGGGGAGAGCGGTAGTAGATATCTGATTCAATTGGGGATATAGATATGGATATGGAAATGGATTGGGGATGTGGAGGTGCTGGAGGGGAAAAATTAAGAGTTTTACCGTACTGGAGTACTCAAGGTTTACCAGTATAGGTTTTGTAATGAATCGGAATATTACGGAACCCACTTCTCAAGGGCAAAAAAAAATATTAAAATATCCACAATAAAGCCGTACAAAGTAAATTATGAATTTGTAATAAAATATATAATATTACAGGTGGGATGATTTAAATTTCACATGTCTAAATAATATATAAAATATATATACATTAGAGCTTAATATTTTTTTATTTTTAAGGATTTAATTTGATTTAGTTTGATTTGACTTTTTTTTATCTTCTCGCTTTTCGTGAGGTGTGGTTTAGTTTTTGTTGAGAGAGAGGCGTACAATCATGATGGAAAGGACTGAGCCCTAAGATTGAGCGGATTGAGTAGATTTATTATTAGTAGAATGTTAGTTATTCCAATACTGGGGTAAAATAACAGATTTTATATTTATATCGGAATGCTAGTATTGTACTGCTTGCACTAGGTATATACGCATACTTACAATAGGTAGTACCAGTCAGCGTACAGTATAGTACTGTATCTGGGAACACAACTTGAAAGACAAAATGTATAGATCTACCATGCTTTGATCAAAATTCATCATACTCATATCTAAAACCCTAAAAAAGAAGAAGAAGAGATACTCAACCCAACACCCAAAAACAAACAAACCGATCGCATTCCCCTTTTAGTATGATCCGATAATGCGAAAAAAGTGCGGGTGTAGAGTAGGGGGAATGCTTAAGGTAGTCTAGTCTCCTCCACTAAAATGTAGCAAGTCCTGGGGTAGGGGGGAAATAATAATAATATGAATGCGGGGCGATCATGGAGTAAACTTTTTGAAGATGATGTTACGGAGTACTGGTAAGGTTGTACAAATGGTGCGCATATAAAAAAAATCCTTCTCCCCCCAGGGCCCCAACAACATTATGGTTCCTTTACCAAGTACCCTTGCTTGTGTTCCCTTGATATTTTTCTACCCCATCCTCTTCCTCTCCCCGATTTAGATCATCTTACATGGGGTTCATGTTTTACGAAAATGCATCATATCCAATGCATCGTCTTTCGGGTTCTACTGATACCATTCTAGGTACAGTGAGGTAGGAAGCTAGAGAGCTGAATTCCTATATAGGAAGATACCCTTAATTATTGAGCGTCTACTTACGATACGCATACGTCTAGAGAGTGACAAGACGGGGTCTCCTTCAGGGCTTTCAACCCAACCCTTGCGAATAGCAAGCTCTATTTATATTGTATATCCGTACTTACTAAACAAACTAAAAATCCGACATACCGAACCCCTTGAAATGATATTCGATATATCGTAAGATTGGAGGAGAGAATCCATGTTCGCGGACGAATCAATCAGATTCCCCGTTGCATTGATCTTCGGTGCAGTTTTTGATGCAGCTCTAAGCGCTGCTTGCCTTACTTGTACGGGTACGATACGGAGGTTATGTATGTGTATGTATGTGGATGGCAGTTTTTAGGCTATCTTTGAATCTTTTTGCGCCCCTAGGGGACATCTCAAGACTTTTAATTCTAATTCGTTACTGAGCTCGGGTTCTTAGGGATGAACATCATACCGTAATTTATGACGATCAATTACCCATCCACATCTTGGTATCGTTTGATGATTGATGAACTGTCATGCTTTGGAATTAAACCAAAAAGGTTAAGAAAAAAAGAACTTGAGACATTACGGAGGTAGAAGAATGTCACTGGCTGGATGCTGGATGGATGCATTGCAATTTTGAATGAGATGGATCATGGATGGTTGAGAACAGGAGGCGGCCCGCGTTTATAACCCCACAGCAGGGAATCAAAAACTACCCCAAATTTCAAATCTGGACCTTTCCTCAGCTCTGATGAAGTTGATGTTGCTTTCCTTTCTTCGTATCACCCCCACGCTAGCTTATTTTCGTGAAGGCGTCATTATTTGGAGAAAGAGAAATAGAGGTAAAAATGAAAATACACCTTTTCTGGTGTTCTAAGACAGAGTCGTATCAGCTGTAAGAAATTTCCGTATTACGTCAGGAATGATAGGTTCGCGAGGCTTGTAGGTCTTGGTAGGCTAAAGGTTAAGGTGTAAAGAAGGAACTGCGCCTCAAATGAAAGCTCCTCCATCGATAATTCTAATCAAATCACCTGAAAATAGGTTCCAGCTAGCTGCTGTGCTAAGTAACGGTCTTCTCCATGTTTTCCAGGGGGGTGGGTGAATCTGGGCAAGTGAGGTAAAGAAAGGTAAGGTAAGGTAAGGTAATCTCTAAATACGAGTGTCAAGGGCTCAGATCAGAATAAATGATTGATTGAATGAATAAGCTGAGAGTAAGAAAACTGACCGACTAATCTTTTACAGATAGTAGTACTGTATTTCTGGCGATCTATCAGATTATCATGTTGGTTTCCTACACTGCGCCGCTCCCTAAGAATTTGGAATCAAAAATTTATAGTGTGATTCAAGATAAGAGATATATACTATGTAGCCTGTAGATATGGTAAATAGTTTCAAACCGTTGCCCCCCAAGGCCCCTCTCCCCCTCAAAGAAGATAAACGAAAAGAGCTAGATCAAAACAGAAAGGTACTTGCATATAATACTGTATTTGTAGATATCGTATTGTACTCGAGTAGATTCGTACTCGTAGAAGTAGTGATAGTGATATATTACTCTACTCTATAACTTCGGCATAACTCAAAATCCGCCAATCAGCACTATTGATGCGCGACGGGGGTACGTACAGTAACTTGTATATATTATCTTTTGAAGAATATATTAAGAGTACCCTTAGAAATCATATAGAGCCTATAGTTGATCAGGAAAATACTTCTAGAAGTTCTTCTCGAACGAGAGCGACGTGTGCCCTGACATGCCCCTGGCATCGCATCAAATCACCGCAATCAGTAATACTACTATACTATAATCTTATATTGCAAGTAAGCCTCAGAAGTATCTTTGTAGCTGGAAAGTAGTTTATATAGCGAACCTATCGCATATCATACCGATGTAGAAATTGAGCTACAGTACCTACACTATACTATAGTATAGTACTTACATTGTTGTAATTGAGTCATGAAATATTAGCTTTCCTCCCCCCTAGTAGAAATCCCATGAAAATCACATATAGGGAGTTAGGGAGGAGTAGAGAGGGAGCAATTCTCATCGTCTAAAGTTCGGCGTTTAGACTACACCCCACGGAGAGAAAAGAGAGAGATACGGGGACGGGGACTCCACATTTTCTCTTTTTTCTCTTTTATCAAAATCAAAATCCCAATCCCGTCCGTCTTTGCCGGCTGGTGTCATACCCATGTAATAAAACCGGATATTGGGGGCCATCCAATCCACGTTTATCTTGCGAATCATAATATATAGATTTCTTGAGTGTAAATTTGGGGATTTTTATGAAAATAAATATAAACTATAAAATATAAAATTCGATAAAGATTTTAAGGAGATGATGCCAATTTTCATATCTTCAAATTACACGTACAATACGCTTTATCTTAAAAGGAGTGATGGTTTATACTATAGTATTGTTATGCCCTCTAATTCGGCATTTCTTCATCACCTAGGCTAAAACCGAGATATATTGACAAATTCAATCTAGAAATGGAACAGCGACCAATGCGATATAGTGGATCTCTCCGAAAAGAGAGCCGCAACCATACCTTCTCTTTTTTTATGTATAATTTTCTCTATGTGCTCTCTCTGTAATCCAATTGCAAGCGTGAAGCTCTCCTAGTCACGACGTTGTCTCGAGACCTCATCAATGAAAGGATGGAGACTCTGGAGAAATCCACTTTTTCGTAATTCTTTGATATGCTTTTCATGTCAAATTAATATTCTCTGGGGTTTTTTGATTTATTGGCCGAAAAGCGGTCCGAAAACGGCCCTGTTCAAGATTTTTGCTTTTCCAGTATTAATTAACTGTTGGAATGTATGAAGATACTATGGAACTCGAACGATGTACATTTCTCCATCGTGGGGATCCTCTT
Organism: Rutstroemia sydowiana; assembly: GCA_000812895.1. Taxonomy (NCBI): domain Eukaryota; kingdom Fungi; phylum Ascomycota; class Leotiomycetes; order Helotiales; family Rutstroemiaceae; genus Rutstroemia; species Rutstroemia sydowiana. The sequence continues at coordinate 21,306 of JWJB01000454.1, read as the reverse complement.
CATGTATCAGAAAGTATAAAATCGTAAGTTTAGTTGATCAGACAAACTTCAACCCCAGGAATGTTATGTTATAGAATTGGCCTTGGCATATTACTCTATGTTATTGGGGTAAGACCGCATATGAATCGTTTTGAAACAGATCTCTTTCTCTTGCGCGGCCTTTCCGTGAAAATTAGACCATTGAGACGGAATTATCGGTTTTGTTCTGCTACTCAAGGAATATAGTGTTGTTAATAATCCGAGCAGGGATGGCAAAGGAGCTGGATCATCCCAAGCGTCTTGCTTATCATGTCAGCGGGGAACCTAATCTAATAATTTTGCTTCCGAAGAAATTTCGTGCGTTTTGTTGTGATATCAGAAAAGAAAGTGGCTTGTACTGTATTGCGCGATGCACGTGGCTTCAAGGGAGTTCGTGGAATATTGAATAGCCTCACTTTGCATAACGCCGCAAAAAAGAGATTGCGTCGCGAGTTGGAGACCTTTGGAGTTATCGTTTGATGATGGGGGTTATTCTGAGTTGTCTTGGAATGATTTGTTGTTAATCGTTTGTCTTTCCCGGCCCCGTACAGTAATCTGAAAATATCCTCTTTCGGGGCGCAACTTGCGACTACTGGTTACAAATTCGAAGCCTCTGAAATTAAAGATTTCAATCATCACGGATTGACTGGAAGGGAAAGTATAGGACAAGACGAGAAAGGGGGTTGTTTATCCTCCGGGATGCAATACGAATTGGACCAAAGGAGTGGTGATTTGCCATCCTGCAGCTTTCAAACCTTACGCCTCATACGAATCCTTAAGGATCGTCATCTTTTGCACCCCCAACATCTACCCCATACTGATCGGGGATTGGGATTTGAAGAAATGTATAGGGGGAATAGATGGGAAACCTGGTCACTAACAAGAGATTCAGGTAATTGAAGGAAGAAAGAGAGAGAAAGGTCTGGAATTCACATCAAGCAACATGCTGGCTGCCATTAAGACCAACAAATCTTTTCCTGGCTCCCCAAAAAAAATTCTGTCAAGACAAAATATGCCAAGTTCACGATAATATGGCTGTTCAATCTGTCAAGGTTGCTGCGACCCCACAAAAGGATCTATAATTCGTCATACAGTCATACTTCCGTGTTTCTGCCGGTCTATTCTCCAGATTTTCATGCGTAGAAAAGACGACATGGCATTAGCGAAAGGTTCGATGTTGGAAAATCATGGTTGTAAGGCGTAGAATTTTTCAGGTGGTTCCTTGGAACCAAAATGAAAACGGGGTCCATGGTGAAAGAGAAAAAATTTCCTCCGATATCCCGAGAATTCGGGGCAAGCGCGGAGAGAGACACATTTTTTGTCTGACTGTATTGTTGTTAATAGTATGTATTTTATTGTTTGGGCGCGATTGCTCCACGCAGTAGGCTGTGCGGTGAGGCCCATGAATTTGACTTCGGAATCCCCTTAGATTGGGTGTTAAAGGAGTGAGTACATACCCAGGCAGTAGTGACTTGTAATTCTGTACCCAAGAGTAGTTAGGTAGGGGGGTAAATATATACGCGAAAGTATCCATAGATCATTATGGGCTGAAACATCAAGATTGATATGAATCACGACGTCAATATTTTTGTTATTGATATTTCTTTTCTTTTCTTGAAAGGGAAGGGGAAGGAATATTCCCCCACGTTTTACGATTTCTTTATTATCCTACCCTGTGTTCATCCCCCGACTTTTATTTTTCACTTGTCTTGCCTTGTGCGTGTAACTAGGACTTACATCAGCAAGGAATTGGCTGGCTAGCACAGTATTGGGAATTGAGGCGGCCATACATATTACAATTCAGGTACTAGTTCAGATTATTTATATCTATTACTGTAGTCGTATTGCAACCTCGTCATCAATGAAATTCTCTTCAGCTGAAGAAATAGGAGAAGAGAATTAAAAGTAAAGGAAGCGAAGGAAGCGAATGAAATGAATACATATGATACAACAAGATGAGAGTTACTTCTTCTTCTCCTTTCTACCTATTTTGTTCCATTCAATAACCCGATTCATGCAGGTTAATAGTTTTGATATTTTCCTTAAGATATATTGACAGTAGTATAGCAAAATACTACATTAACAGTCGTTTCTGATATGATTACAGTAAAAGCAAACTTCGCAAAGCATTATTAGTTGTGGAGTAATATTTGATATATGAGAATAAGTTTTAGCTTCCTGTACTCCATCTGCAATGATGATTAAATTAGGGCAGCATACGGTAACTATTATACATATTATATATAACAACCGGTAAAGGACATGATTGAGATAAGTAGACTCTAGAACTACCGAAGTAGATTCTCAGAATCTCAGAATCTCAGACCACCTAGATGATAAATCATACCATGAACATTCTCGTTCATGTACGAGAGTATTTCAACATTTTACTATCGTATCATACATACCCTTACCTGGTATAGTATTTCGTAGAGGAGATCAGAGGAGTAATAGAAGGATCTAATCTGATAGGTAGGTATTCGGAAAAGAATAGATTGTGTGCGAAGTGTACGAAGGAAGTACGAAGTAGATGAAAAGATAGGAGGATAGGATAAAAAGGATATGGTAGTATGAATAGGTAGTAATAAATTAATAACACAACAATAACAGCAACAAGCAACAGCAACAGCAACAGCAACAGCAATTACCAACTAACTTTTTAAACAACAACTAGGTAATGTTGAGATTAGACCGAGATTTCCCAGATGAAAAATGGAGACCCGGGGAAGTGTTTACGCCATACTCCATATAATTTTACCAATATAAAAAATTAACTAGGTTATATATACCATATCTAGTATATCATTAAACAAAATAGTGAAAGCGGAGTGTGGCTTGAATAAAGTGGTGTGTGGTGTCATTTTCTTTGGCGAATGTGCAAGTGAATGAAGTGCAGCAGTGATTCCAGTGAAGTAAAGTAATGTAGATGCAGTGAAAGTATCAGTGCTGTGTCAGTTCAATACAAAGTAATGTATATGATATGTATAGATATATGTAGATATGTATATGTAAATATATATGAATTGTATAGTTACTTTGTATTACGAAGATTTTGAATAAAAATTATTAATAAATTGGGGTAAAAAGTAAGGTCATCTCTCCGTGTTCACCCACCTTTTTCTTCTATTGTATTGTATCAATACCTTGTACGGGAACCCATAAGACTCTTTTATATTAATTTGATATATTATATCTCCAATATATCTAATGGAATTATTATTATACCTTATAAAGGAATAGTGCTTTTTAAAGGTATGTATGCCGAAAAGTATGGGGTAATGAATGAGAATGATAATGGGTAAAAGATACCTAATGATAAATTAAATTAAAGAAAATAATAAATGTTTTTTTCTTTCTCCTTCATTCTCTCTATATACTGGTACCTACTATCTCTCTCTCCATCGCTCTTTCTTTCTCTCTCATAAATTTATTATTTTCTAATAAGTCATTCTTTCCCTTATCACCAACAAGGTAAGAGGGAATAGAATATATTTCAATAATTATAGTTTTTTTACATATTATTTATTTTACTAGGAATTTGACTGACACAACACCCACCCACACTTTTAAACACCCACACCTAAGCCCCACGCTCACTTTACGCCCACTTACCCACTTACTTTTTAGTTAAACTTTTTACCCACACAATTTATATTCCAATTTTCATAATCTAAAATATGTTTCCTCATTTGTATTAGTTTTATCTTGGTTTAAATATTCAATTTTCATATTTTCTCTTTTCCATCATAAAATCATAAAAAATAATTATTTTGCCCATTCATTAATTCATTCATTGCCCTTTCTCCGCCCGCCCACACTGAGTATTTATTATTCTCTCTCTCTCTCTCTCTCTCCCTCCACTTTAACTAGACTAGACTAGTTTCAACATAGTCAAACCCAGTCTAATCCAATACAGACACTACTTGGCTACATCTATCAATCGTATAAGTTAACCACCCCCCCTCGGCACATCTTCTTTTCCGTCCAACTGCCTCTACCTCGTCATTTTTTGAAAATTCAATTCTCTATAAAATAAAAATTTTAAAGAGGAAAGGAAAAAAATAAGAAAAAAAGTCAAAATTTATTTTCTAGGTAACAAGAATCTTAACTGTCTGTACCTTTTCTTATTAAACAACAACATCAACAACAATCATCACAATCACAAATCACAATTACCAGTAAAACGGTAAACGACAATAAAAACTTAAATCAACCCCGTCCTTCCCCGTCCACCCCTCATTATACGAAAAGGGAAAAGAAAAAGAAGAAAAGGTCACAGCACAACCACAACCTACAACTACTCTCTTCTCTCTCTCTATCCCTCCTTCCAGCTCTTCAAATTTGAAAAAGGAAATTCAACCCGCCACAAACTACAACTACAACCACCACATCTCCACCTCCACCTTCCGATCTATCCCGCAAAGATTCTCTCTCCCCATATATACCACAACAAATTCACTTCATCAAGTCATTCGATCTTGAGGAATTTTCAATCTTATTCTCTTCTTTTTTCTTCGATAAAGGATTTTGTGATTTTTATCAAATTCAACTACAATCGACTCCTTCTTTCACTCGTTTCTGACGCACTTTCATTCATATCTTGAGGATATAAAGTAAGAAAAACCAGTTCGAGTTTCCATCTTCATACTTTCGCTGCGGCGGCGATCACATGCAACGCGCATCTTCTGCAGTAGATTTTAATAGTCTACTTAATCCACAGACATCATTGGAAAGGGATCAAGAGGCTGCTCGACAGAAATTGGCTTTATTGCAACAACAACAAAGAGACGCGGAAATGGCTGCAGTAAGTATGATGCCCGGTATGATTGGGGGTCAGCATGGAGAAGATCGTCAAGATCTACCTCGACCATACAAATGCCCTTTGTGCGATAAAGCATTTCACCGTCTCGAACATCAAACCAGACACATTAGAACGCACACCGGGGAGAAGCCTCACGCTTGCCAATTTCCAGGTTGCACAAAACGCTTTTCACGCTCTGATGAACTCACCCGACACTCCAGGATACACAACAACCCAAACTCGAGAAGAAGTAACAAGACGCAAGTTGCTGTTCATGTACCCCACGCAGGACTACACGATGGAGCGATGGCTCAGATGATGCCCCCGCCAAACAAGTCTATCTCCAGATCAGCACCACCTTCTGCTCTAGGCTCACCCAACGTCTCCCCACCTCATTCATACTCGTACTCTAGCGTAATGTCAAATCTCAACCCTTACAACCGTAGCTTAGGTGGAAGCCCAAATAACGGACCGAATCATCTCTCAGACATCAACTTATTAGCTACTGCGGCGACACAAGTGGAAAGGGAAAGCGGAACACTGGCGACACATCTTCCTCATCATTCTTCTCGCCATCACCCATACTATAGCCATAGCAATCATAACAGCAGAAACCATCTTCCTTCGCTGTCAGCATATGCAATGTCGAGATCGCATTCGCACGAAGAAGATGACCACTATGCCCATCGCCACGCAAAGCGCTCGAGGCCAAATTCGCCCCAATCTACAGCACCTTCTTCGCCTACATTCTCTCACGATTCTTTGTCTCCAACACCGGATCACACACCTCTTGCTACGCCTGCACATTCCCCTCGTCTTCGGCCTTATGGTGGTGGCTATGATTTGCCTGGAATTAGGAATTTGTCTCTTCAACACACTCCTGCTCTTGCACCTATGGAACCCCAGCATCTTGATGGGCAATATCATTCCAGTAGCCAAGCTACAAGCGCACCAAGAACCGGTCTTTCGATCACCGACATCATGTCGAGAACGGACGGTAGTACGAGAAAACTTCCAGTGCCTCAGGTTCCAAAAGTTGCTGTACAAGATCTCTTGAGTGTTGGCGAAAATGGTTTCAACACGAGTGGGCACAGTAGCACGACAGGCAGCGTTGCCGGGAACGATTTGGCGGACCGCGTAATCTGAGCAGTAGAGTTCTCACGCACAATCACCAAATGGTTGCTACAGACGGATGGTACATGGCAATTTCATAGATGGGTCGCTCTCGCAATATTAAGACGGAGTGATTGGCGTGTCTTCATGAACGAACAAATGTCTATCAACTACAACAAATAATACCACCAATTCGAGTCGCATCTAGATTACTCCGGTGCATACTTGAGGGCAACGAATTACAGATTCTTCAGCATCATGTTTCCTCTCCCCTTTATTTATATGCAATTATTGTTCTCCTTGCAGGATGGAACGGCTTGGTTGTATATCTAGAGCGGCATTATCAAACCATAGACTACTTTTTTATTTTTTTGCTTTTCCGGTGTGGGGGGCTATTTCTCGGCTTTTGTGTTTGCTTTGGTATGGAGCGTGGGGTTTGGGGGATTGCATCTTTCGGTACACTTTTGGGACCCCTACAAATGTAGGAACTTATAGACTGGGTGGGATGGGATGGTGATGGACGGATACCTGTGAATTGATATCATTTTGCTCGAGGGTGGTGGGAAAGGGGGAGAGGGGTTGATGAATAGCCAACGTGATGGGCAGATTCGGAATGATACAGCAATAGAGCGAGCAATAGTGATAGTGATAGTGATAGTTGGAACTTGACTCAATCAAATGAAGAATACCACGTTTAAATTTATCCAACACGAATGATTTCTCTTATCTGGAGTGTATTTTTTACTTTTCATATATATACAAGGGTGATAAGTTATGTGAGACATGCACCAGATGATGAGTTTTCATGTGATGGATGAGTTAACTGATTTTATTGTATGGAAAAAGATACGAGCCCATTTAGGTATTTGTACTGTACTTCTGACTGAGTGATTGATTGATTGATTGATTGATTGATTGATTGACTGACTGATTGACTGCCAGTGGTCTACTCTATTCTGTCTACTCTTATCTACCCCACACCATTACCATTACCATTTAAAAGTTCACGGGGTACGGGAACTATAGCTACAGCCTAAGTTAAAGAGTCTAGATCTTTTGTAGTACTTTACTATCTATAGCTTTGGAAAGGAAAGGGTGTGGAGGGGTCTGTTTCTCTTGAGGACGGAAAAGTTGGAAATTGGTTACTTGATTGGGAGAAGGAAGGGAATGTATGAAGACTTAATGAAGGATTTGAATGGAAAGGTTGGATATTTGTTGGTTATATCTATCTGTATGAATTACTTGATGGGTATTGTGTATTGTGTATTGTGTATGACTGATTATGTAGATATATGGTGTGTGTCTGTTTTATAAATTATGGTTGGGGATGTGTGTGGATGATTGTGCGGGTGTATTTTTTTTTATTTTCACATGTGAAAATATCTTGTGTAGAGGTACTGTACTCAGGTAGAGAGGAAATGATAAGATTCACATGTTAAATTTCATATATATTTGTTTGTTTGTATTTTCATAAAAAATTAATGAAGAATGATGAATGATGAATGAATGGATGGCTTGTTTTGTTATCTTGCTTGTATTTTTACTTGTACTTATGTGTACAGTATAGTGGTAGTATACCTATCATATATACTATAATGTATGTACCTATGTATGTATGTACGTACAGCAACGCACATTCCAGAGACTTTTCCTGTCCTTTCGTATGAAAAGTTGACTTGGCGGTCAAGTGTAAAAGAAAGACTAGAAGTTAGGTAGATGCGTAGGTGGTTTGTGCGTGGATTTGTAAGTAGAAGGGAAGGAGGGAGGGGCGAATTGAAGATGGAATGTGGGATAAGATGATTTTTAGTAGGATAGTACTTGCTGCTGTGCTGTGCTGTATTCAAGTTAGTAGGTACTCGAGTAGTGAAAAGAAAGTTTGTATGCCTTTTTGTGACGGGATGGGATTGAACTAGACAGGACTAGATCGTTCTGGATGGATGTAAGGGAAGGAAGTGGAAGTAACGTTTGGATTTGAGTTTAGCTTTGCGGGGTCTGGGGTATGTGCACTACTTCTACTTCTACTTTGGTTGATTGGTTGATTCGTTTCTTTGTTCACGAATTCGTTCTGAGATGGGGCTTGTCAGTGTGGAATGGATATTCGGTTTACATGTGGGAAAGATGTCATTTTTTTGCTTCCTATGGTGTGATGATGTGAGGGAAGGAAAGGTAAGTTAAGGTCTGCGAGAAAGGAAGTGTTTTGCATATTGTGCTATGTGGCATTGTTGTGTGGCATTGCGTGGTATGGGGTTGCGGGGTGAAGGCAGCTGAACTCTCTATGCTTCATCAGTGGTTGCAATAAATCTGTTGCCATTTAAACATTTAAAAATTTATAACAAATTCAATCTTTCATCGATTTTGCTAAAATCAAGCTGAATGATTATCCAAAATTTCAAGAGTACAATCGAGGAATCTAAACTTGAACAGACTACTTTTCAAGAAGTTGTATATAATCGGACGTTGTGCTGGGGTGACAGACCTTGTTCTTGTTTTCATCTAGTTTATGAACAAAACTAGTAGTTGTGCTATGCTATGATATTCCATCTATACCACTGTTGCTCTATGGGGAAAGAAAAAGTAAGGTTGATGGCAAACTAAGATACAATAGGATATGATATGATGCAATGTCAAAGTTCTCGGAATTTCTACTTTGGGTTTCGCGTTAAACCCGGCGCCATCTATATCCATCTAGGGGCGTCGTCATTAGTATCTTAGCCATCCGTGGCTCAAAGCACAACTATCTGATGAAAACTACCATCGGATTCTCGGAAACTTAAGTTGCTATGATTTTTGATATATGCTTTTGCCATGAGGTAAGAAGTAAAGCTTGTTATCGCTCTATATTTGATCTAATATATACGAGGATGTTATACTACATGGTAATCTACGTAAGTAATATAAAATTTGATGATCTTATTGCTAAGAAACACTATACCATCATACATTCGTCTGGATATATTGTACTGTATCATGAAAATGGGAACGCTCCATCTATCTCATCTCGGCTGTACTCTCTGCATGGGATGAGCTAAATGATATGTCATGATTGACGGTTCTAGAAGTCGGTCGAACTGTCGGGCCGTTGGCTGATATTAGGGCGCCCTTCTGTTATAGCAGTTTAGGGTGAGATACAGGAACTGTACCTGATAATAGGTAGATCCGGTACGTACATCCTCTTCGTATGGATGCGTATAGTACTTTTGTTGGGCTAAGTAGGTTCATTTGATGTAAATTGTATTGTATGAGGTACGGGCATACGGATAAGATGATTATGGCAACCTCTTGAGAACTTCCGGTGGGGGCGGGTATGTATATTGATTCCTTAATTGAGTGTGCAGCGAAGAGAAAACAAAAGGGGGACACGCGGGTACTTCTCAGGGACTACTCTTGAAGAAGGTGTGATTGTACATTGCACAGGTGACTTTTTCTTCTTCTTGAAGAACTGTCATTTCCGTATGAAAGAATGGAATGATACGGTATGATATTTATTCCTAGATCTGCAGTCTCCGAGTGCAACAACGGTTTGAAATGTCTTGTGGAGAAAAGTAACTCGAGACTACTTGCTTGCGGGGTCATCCGGGGGTTGTTGTCTTCGAGAATAAATTTTACAGTGCCGACAGGAAATACGACCTTGTGGGTTACAATGTGTACATGTGAGAGAGGCAGATACGTGAATTTGTTAAGTAGCTGCAGGTACTATGCCTATCAATGTCTCGATGGGTAATCCTGTAGTGAAGTTGGTGTGTATCGCTTTTCTCAATTTGTGCCAAGCGAATCAAATTTACCGGAGGAATGACATAATTCTTTTCAGTTTCACTGAAACCGCGATCACATCCGCAGCAAGGGGTTGTGATTTAGTAGCTAGCTGATAGCGCATGGTGTTAGACTTGCAGAGAAGTAGGTAGGTAATGTCCTATAACTTGACTTGACCTGACCTGGAAAAGCAAGATGATGTTGCGGTGTGTGTGCAAAACAGTGGAAGCGAGACGGGGCGCACCGTTGCGGTGAGAGCGGGTAGAATGGGAAAGTAGATCAGCCGCTGCAGAGTTGATGTATGGGGTATGCAATGCATGCATCGCATCGGTGTTATGTACATCCCAATTTGTATTTGATGTGTGTGTGTAGTATGGATGGATAGATGACATGTAACCTTTCGAGTAGTGTGTGTGTCTGTGAATGAAATGCGTGCGAGTGGTTGCGGAAATGATGAACGTGTTCCGAAAGGGGTGACGTGCATGAAAGAAAAGGGAGATTTGAGGTGAGGGGGCATCATTCTAGGCTAGACATACTGGGGTGGAAGTAATGGATCAGGAAATAATCTTAATCTCGAAAAACTAAACCAAGGTTTCTCATTGTATGGGCAAGAGAACGTTTGGTTGAATTGAAGATAAGAGTAATCTATCTGCCTTTTTCTAATCTAATGATCCCCTCGTATCCACATTTACCCAAACTTTGGTAAGTCTAGGGATGGACAAGGGAGAGGTGAGGCCGATTGGAGGGGGTTAAATGCAATGGTTGTATTGGTGGTTATAGTGTACTCGGTATGTTCTTGCCGCAGATGCTGATATAGATTATATTGTCGCCAAGAGGAAAGGAAAAGGGATAAATAACGACATTTCGAGCGGGATACTACATTAACACGCGAGATTTCTACGTTTTATCAGATCATCTTTAATTTATGATTCGATTGTACTGGTGGTGCGGGAAGAGTTGGTTGGCTGAGATGTAAAGGATGTTATGAGGGAATGCCATACTTCGGAACTGTTTGCTTTCAAATCATCTCATGATCGTTCAGCAATTTCGTAGCGTGATCCTCGCAGATGGAAAAGAGAATATATACATTGTTACTTTTGAGAGTTGGGTTATATAAAGACTAAATAGAAAGGGCAATAGAAAAAGTGCGATCCGGATCGGATAGCCAAGCGGTTGCGCAACAATGTCGTGCAGTTAATTTATTTAGCTGCCCTACCGGCTTTTTACGGCTATATAAGACGTTTATTGGAAGTGCAATTCGGATGATATCAGAGGACTTTCTGTGGTTGATTCGAAAAAAGATATGAGGTAGTAAATGTGGAGATTCAGAATTTGAAATGAAGAGACTTCTGTATGATACATATACGAGGGGTAATTGGATTGGGGGATTTAGGACCGAAAAAGAAACGTTATGTAAAGAAATTAAGAGGCACTAGTTTACAAATGCATTGCTTAAAAAGAATGTGGCCAATGAGCCATGTACAAAGGGAAAGTGCATTGTGCAGTGAAGGCATGATGATGAGAACATACTGATGGATGATGAAGTGAACCACGGTACCGGAAAATGTACAAGTATCTTTTTTTTCAGCAGGGAAAGGAGGAAAGAAGCCTCAACGGTTTGGCTGAAAATGAAATGTGATGGAAGAGAAATGACATCGAAGATTTGACAAATAAGCAAACAAGCCAAGCCAAGAAATGGGTATTCTGGAAGTGGAGGATAAAGACGCTCCGTCCTCAAAACAGATATATGAGGAGGGGTAAATGCAAGTCCTCACTCGGTGTTGCCGCCAAAGCTACCATATAAAGCCACCCGGGCAGAAAGTCCAAGCCGTAGAGTTGGAGATTTTTGCGACATACACATACATACATACATATATGTCGTGCATCTCAAAGATTTTTTGGGACTGCAAAAACCAAGAATGCTGGAGGTGAGAACTTTATTAATATATGATTCTCTAGCTCCATCGTATAGGTTATGTTACCGGCAAAAATGGAAAAATCCGTTTCGGGTTGCAGCTATTGATTAAGGGTTCAAGATTGATATATTAGATCTTCATGTTGTGGAATCTCAAAGGTTCCGTAAACTCATCCGAATTGGTGTAACGACGCAAAACTTTTCTTGCATGCCTTGGGCCATAACATTTCTTTGGAATATTACAAACAGCACCCTGTTGTACGGTGTATTATTGTGTGATTTTAGATTGAGGGGAAAATGAGGAGATGGGGAGATTTGTCTTGGAGTTGCATTGCATCTGTTTGATGGCGGTGATGAATATGCAAAGTACCTTCGTATAGTTTGATGGACGTAGCATGCTAGGTTGGGAAAATAGCCTAGTTCTGGCCTGTCGTCAGGGGGGGCTCAGTATGCCCATAAGTTTGTCCTTTTCAATTCTTTCATGAACAAGCTTTAGAATATAAAAGGTTTATTCTTCAAATTCAATTTAATAAACATCATTTATAATATTCATTATTTATGACTTAATAGATTAAATGTTACAAAATGACAAAATTAGGAGCATGCAGAGTGTGTCTGTTTGTAGTTGCCTAATCATGGATTCGCAAATCCCCTGAAATATAATATCAATCCTTCATTGGAAAGTTGTTGCCACTCTACTCCTCGTGCATCCTGGTGATATGACTGTTTGAATAAAAATTTGATACAGCATCATTCTATTACTGAAGGCATCAATGGGCTATGAAGTGAGTGCACTGTACTACACCATAAGCACGATTGCAAAATTTTCACTGTAGTAATCATGATGGCTAAGCTGAGCCACTATTTCTCACCTGAGAACGCCTCATGCATTTATTTAGTATATCCGTATCACCCACCACCTACTTAATGGTTCCAGTCTATTGGTAATCTAAATTAGTGAGGCGTGTAGTTTTCTGTTCTTCCGCCGACACAGATGGTTGGATTGCAGTCATTGTGATTTCAATTAATGATTTTTTAAAATGATGGTACTTAGAAGGCCCTTTTCTTATGGAAATCGAGAATGTATGTAACATGCGCATAGGTTTGGTTTCATCCGATGTATTGTACCTAGTAAGTATCCAGATGTTCCTCTGTACGCCCGGCGAGTCCGGTCTTCCATATCCTCAATTCAGAGACCAACAGTGCAAAAACCAAATTTCCTCATCTTGACGGATTACAACAGGATTCTCGCAATGTGGTGGGGTCGCATGGGGTAGAGCTAAAAAGTTGCGGGGAGATGGGGTGGTTTTTGATATGACTTTCCTTCTAATGGCATCTGTTTTCTAGTATTCTTAGATGTTTCACTTCCACTGAAAGGGTATCTGGGATTAAGATAGAATTACTACCTAATGCGGAAGATGAGTTTATTATAGGTTTTTTAAAACTATTTCAGTTTTTGTTCCGAAAAGCGCGGGGGAGGTGTCGGTCCTAAAGCAAGGCTATAGGAGGTTCGAATTTAACCGGTGCAGAATAGTCAGTGCTTTGCAGGCGCCACTTCATACGGGGATACAAACCATGCAGTGCCTGAACGGCTTTAATGTATCGTTCCATAGACGATAAGAAGTGTTTGTTTATCCCGAAAGAATGGGAATCCTGAGAGCCTGGTATGGTTTGGGCTTAGTTAGAGGGCGTCGTAATGATGATGTTATTGATGATGATGATGAATTAAGAACAAACAAACATAGACATACATGGTGTGGAAATCATGTCCGGCCTCGATTCGGGTCTTTCGGACATGATATGCAGGTCTGGTCATTGGTATGTTGAGAAACGTACTTAAGAGAGTAGTGATGGGTGAGCATGGAACGATCGATCGCAGCATCTCATGATATTTGATCATGTGTTATGCAGTGCTCTTGAAGTATGATCTCTACAGATTGCGATCGATCAGCTACGTACGTATGTATGATTCTCAATTGGGACATACAAGATAAGAGGTTCAGTCCGGTCCGAACAGCCGGGGATAGATGTATCGAAAGAAAAGTGAAGGAAGAATCAAACCGTTCCAAAACTCTAATCACCTGAAAAGAACAGGTTCTGGAAACGAGTTATCTCACGATGCGGTTTTGAGCCATACGCACGAAATGTTGATCTCCTGTGGGACTTCGGGGGGTAATGTGGGGTGAAATTTTGGGAGATGTTGTCTTGTTAGGTTCTCATCTTCCGTACCGATCATCCACGTTGTGATCCGATTCATGGAGAAATATCTAGATTTCCAAGCGAGCTTTTCAATTATCCACTCATATAGCATGATTTGGTCACCATGTAGCCATGTATCAAACAGATACTGATCAACGACTGCTAAGACACGGAGTTTCTGGTAAAAATAGATGAAACGAGAAGCAATTAATATCTTCCATTGGTCATTTTATTACGGAACAATGATACAAAAGAGAATTTTCTATCAATTTTGGTGGATTACGAATCTCCGCGTTTGTAACCGCCAAACGGGTGAAGATGATCGATCATTAATTTCGAGTTGTAGGTATCAGTGGTCCTATACCAGGTTACGTGAACCTCGTATTTGATCATTGATCCAAATTATCACGATCGTCATGAATGAGTTACACAACGTCGTATGCTCTATTCATTAAGGAAGAATTGAAACGTCTAAAATCCCTCTCGTACCTGATTTATGATGGGAGTTTTAAGAATGATATGCGCGTCAACTAAATTGGCATACCATAGTAGTTGACTTACCATTCCATTTATTCATCGATAACACCTACTTGTACCTAGCCTTATCTCTCTCGATTCAGCTGAATGGGTAAATTCGGAATAAGCCACCGCCTGACAGCGACAAATTTGTAGTCGAGATAAGGAAAGAATCAGCATGCAACGATTGCCTGTTCTGTCAGTCACACATGCACGTGGTTGCATTGCGCCGCTTCCGGAATAGGCGAGCGAGGCCACGATGTCACCTATATGGATGTGGGGGTTTCGAGGGGGTGGGGGAGAGTAGAACCTGGGAAATGTTGGGGTCATCAAGGCGATGGCGGAGAGAGATAAGATTGGGGGAGTACAAGGATTAGAAACGGGGTTGAGAAGATGATGGGCATAGATAAGAATCTGAGGTGAGTTTGTGAATCAGATGAGTGCTCCTTGTCAGCAATATTACATCCTAATTTTATTCTAAGACGAGCGGAGTCCCCGAGTAGCCTTGGCAAGCTACTATGCTTGAATACGATATCTACTAGTGATTAATTTTAAATGAAATCCTTGCTGACTTTGATGGTTAAGGGCATCAGTGAATATAGTAATTGCTTCACCGCACTTCCACCCTACTACTTAATTGGATATTTAAAAACAAATCTTTAACTTAAAGCTTGATGATTCAGATTCGACTCAAGAAGTGTAATAATAATAAGCTGAACAAATAAACTAAGGTTGAACTTTGACATACTCGATGGGGAGGCTGCTGGTTGATGAAAAAGTGCACCCCGCCTCTTTGGTGGGGGGCAGCCAAGGATCAAGCGAGAGGCCACTTATATTACCCCTGAAAACAAAATCTCAAGTATCGTGGGGTGGGGGCGTGGTGCCATTACTGGCTGGTGGTCAATCGAATAATTGCTTGAGCTTGTTCATCACATCTGCAACGCAGTCAGTTCCAAAATTTAGGAAGAGGACGGGATGAGAATTTTCCGACAGATTTACATTTACCTATTGAACGGAGATTAATAAGTTTTCACTTGATATCGATGCTTACTAGCTTTGCTTTTACTATCCGCTATTGATTCTTCAGAGCAGGGATTGTATGTTATCATCTGAGTGCTTTGGAGAGCGAACTTGATGTTGAAACTTGTTCACTTTTCTCCTCTTGGCGACAAGGATACCTTGGGAATATAGAACATGGAATTTCACTGTGGGGGTTTCGTTGTGTTTGTTGAGATAGCGGGGTTGACTGAGCTATGAGGTTTAACATTTGTATTTGTGATTTTTAGATTCATTTATATAGGCACCGTAAGGAAACCCCTTTGTTTGTCGACAACCATAACTATTTCAAATTGATTTATGGTTTAGAAAGAGCTCTATTGTCCGTGGAAAAATAGGCCACCATCTTTTAAACTTTATAGAATTTTCACAAGTAGTACTGCAGGAATTCTTTCTATTTGTGGCGCCTCTTCAAAGCACGAAGTAGATGTTAGCTTCATCTTACCTTCTATCTTTCCTATTCTCCTGTCATTACTGTGGGAGCACTTTCCTTCAGCTTCAAGTTTCGTGATTTGTTCCGAGTTTTTCTATTCACTGATCTCAATGACGAGAAAGTGCATACATACTTTCTATGTCATAAGCTTAGGCTCATACTATCATACTATTATCTTAACTGCTGGGGAATAATGTTGCCGATAGAGCTTTCGAGTAACTATGGTGTTACAACAGTCAGGTAATCAAAGTTTTTTTGAGCACCGATTATACGGTGATGTTAGTTATCTTTTTGCTTATTGAGCTGTGGCTTTTCTTCGTGAACGCAGGATACATGTTGGTAGTTCCTACATAATTTGGCGGAGAAGTATTAGCCGGAAGAGAAAGAAAGAAAGAAAGAAAGAAAGAAAGGGGGGAGGGGCATTGCTATCAAGCGAGGGGACTCGGAGCTGTTCTCCGGAATATCTTCACGTGACTAGCATGAATGACGTCTGTTATTGAGATACACGGGCTTTAGCTTCTTGAATGGCTGATTTAGGAAAAGAAAGACGATTCGAATGCCATATTGGAGCATATATGACGTTAGAATCCATTTTACCTTCTAAAGTTCCTTCTTGCTGTCAATAACTTTAAATTTCATTGGAGCCGGAGCTTTTTTATTTTAGTTCCTTCATCGTGTTAGTACAAAGTACTAGAATCTTCTAGTACCGTATTTCTTTCCGTTCCAGCACCCCCTTCCGGTCCAAGTCCAATGGTATATTTGTACCTACGTATTGAAAGGACCCTTAAGGGTACTGTGGAAACTTCAAGGAAAATTGTTCACTGCTTCTCGACGATTTTGATACCAGACCAAGATACAACAAACAATGCCTTTACAAAATATGAGTGTGTCTCTACAAATGCCATTATTACGTACATGTATGGCTTTGTCAAAAACTGGTGAAGTTCAAAAAGCAGTGACGTCAATTACTTCTCCTGCATCAAGAATAACATCATACCGGACCATTTCCTCCACCTCCAAATATTTAACCTATAATAAACATGTCTTACCTATCTCTCGCCTTCCAAATCAATTCAACCAATTTTCAACTACAACATCTAAAGCCTTCTCAACTACAACATCCAAAATGTCAGACTCGAACAAGAACTTCTTATTGAGTGAAGTATTCAATGTTAAGGGCAAGGTAAGTGCTATCCGCTGAATAGCCTCATCAGTTTGGGCATATGTTTTTACTGACACCAAATAGGTAGCTCTTGTTACCGGTGGTGGTTCCGGAATCGGTCTCATGGCGACGCAAGCTCTTGCTGTCAACGGAGCCAAAGTCTACATCGTGGGCCGCACCGAGGAGAAACTCGAGAATGTTGTCCAACACCATGGCCAAAATATTGCTGGCGAAATCATTCCGATCACCGCCGATGTCACCCGTAAAGACGAAATATCCCGTCTGGTCAAGGAGATCGAATCCAGAGAAAAGTGTCTCTGCATTCTGATCAATAATGCTGGAATAGCGGGAGCAACGCAACAGACGGAATCTAGCAGCGCGGAGGAAATGAAGAAAAATCTATTCGACGCAGAAAGCTCCACATTTGATGACTGGTGTAATACATACCGTACAAATGTTCCACAACTATTCTTCATGACAACAGCATTTCTTCCCTTGCTCCAAAAAGCCTCCGAACACCAACATGGTTATTCTGGAACCGTCATCAACATATCCTCGATATCAGGAATCGTGCAATCATCACAACACCATTTCGGTTACAATGCAAGCAAAGCAGCTGCTATCCATCTGACAAAAATGCTGGCTTCCGAGGTTGCGGAGAATGGCTTAAAGGTTAGGATTAACAGCATTGCACCAGGTGTATTTCCTAGTGAGATGACGGCTCAAGAGAGTGGCGAGGATCAGAAGAGTCATATTGAGAAGGAGAAATATGAGAAGGTGCCAGCGAGACGACCGGGTAAGGATCATGATATGGCGGGCGCGGTATTGTTTGCGGCTACGAATCAATACTTGAACGGCCAGACCATTGCGGTTGATGGTGGTTACATCCTGCATGCTGGTGCTTGAGTAATCCGAGACAATTTACCAACTGTGTAAAATAGCAATTCAATGGGAAATATCATGATATGCCTGCATACACATCAATATGGTGAATGTACCATCACAGCACAGTGTCCAACCACAAACAATACTGCGAATGCAAATTTATTCAAGCTCAAATTTTGGAAATGCAATTGACTTTTAAGTATCAGCTAGACATTGAGTTTCTTATACAGTGTTACAGATTTTAAGTGGTGACAGGATTATTACATCGAATTTGTTGTAAGATCCTAAATATTTGAAGTGGTGATAAAATCATTGCTGCCACTTGGATGGTAACATGAAAGACGCTCTCCCCACTCTAAACCTCTGCCACTTCCTATCAATCACGCCTTCGAAGTCTGCAACGCATCACCATACTAAGGTGTTAGAGTACCGTGTAAACTTATTGGGGAGAGCACCTACCGGATATGCGCCAACCAACCAGTAGTTGGGTCGTTTTTTTTGACTATCCCAGGGGAAAAATGTAGTAAAAGAATTGAATTACAGAACGCTGGTTGGTATTGCCGGTCATGCAAGTTGGCTTTTGCACTGGTCTCTATCGTTTTCATTTCTTAGCTTCTATCCCATCTCGTCATAGTGCTATGCTCCTGTGAAGCCAATTGATAACCCAAAGAGTACTCAGGGCTAATCGCCGTTAAGAATAAATCCCTCTAAACAAAAACTTCCTGGCTCCCGGCTGTTCCCATTGTTACGCGAGCGAACCGAAGACTGTAATCTGTAAGTATGTACGGCCAAACAGCTCAGAATTTCTCGTGCTGTAATTTTCGATTCATATAGAGATCCCAATGTAGTCTAGGTTGATGCATCTAATCGTCGCTCCATCCCCTCTACCCCACAATAATCCCTGTCCTTTCGTGTTTGCCACCCACTAAACCGCCTCCTGGTTTCAATTTAGAAGTTTGATACAAACAAAAAGAGGATATAATATTTACGTGGTTCGAATGCCGAAATTTTATCAAATCAAAATCACGCATTGGATATCCTTGGGAAAGAGTCCCTCCAGCTTTCTTACATACCCCATTAGCCTCAAATACAATAACTGCCAATATTAATATGCTATACCGTAATATCTGCTATGGGCTATTCTAAACCTGTGACACAAAAACGGTAGGAAAGGCACAGTCTAAAGCTTCAAACAAGCGACGCAGTTGTTCCATGTATGTACTTATATCGGTAGGGCAGTCATTGTTGAAAGTAGAAAGTAAATATCGCGTATTCACCGCGTTTCAGACTTTGGTCTGAGCGAAGGAGCTGACATCTGTTAAAAGCAGCTCCGGACCTTCTACCACTTCTTTTCCATCTCGTGTTATTCAATTGGACTTTAATGGCGATCATAAGTTTTCGTCTATCGCTGATTGGCGTGGCCATTGGGACATTGTTTTATATGTTCCTCTACAAGCCTATCATTCTTGATAATTTGGGCTACAACCGTGCCCTTGAGCCTTTTTATGGATTTGACGTAAAATGCAGGAAGATTGACAAGTTGGGCTTGGCGGGCTGCGCGGATATGTGGTTGCATCCTGAGACTGGAATGTTGTATCTGGCATGTTCAGATACTACTATTCGAAAGTACCTTGTCCCTCAATCCTCAGAATGTTGCATTGCTAATCGATCAAATCAGAACCAGTCCCGTGGATATATCAAATGACAGTTTGTCTGGGCGTATTGCCGTTCTAGATACTCGGGGCTCCGGGTCTCTCAAAAGTCGCTTGTCATGGATTCAACCTCAAAATGCTGATGGCGACGCCAGAGTTGACACATTCAATATCCATGGGTTGGATATTCGTGTGGATTCAGTCGATAAGGATAAACTACATATTATATTCGCCGATAGTGATTCTTCGAGCGGCACAAAGAAGCTCGAGAACAACGGTGCATCGACATCTTCCAATGCCATTGAATACTTCACAACTAAATTAGGGAGTGACAAAATGACTCACGTGCAGACATTTTCCAACTCCATTGTCGACTCACCAAACCATGTAGCTTGGGTAGATGATCGCGTATTCATGTTCACTAACTCAAAACGTGCTGGAATTGCAACAGTAAGTAGTTAGCCACCCGAGAGACTGTGGACTTCTACTAATCGACGCAGCGAGAATACATGGACATAATTCGCGGGGGTGGAAGTATTGGCTCTTGCACCCCGCCATCCTCTGACTGCACTATTGTAAAAACTGGAAGTCTCGACATGCCAAATGGATTATCAATGAGTCACGACAGGGATAATTTGTTATATGTCCCATCATCAATATCTGGTGAAATAAAAGTTTATTCTACGAAAGATCACCAACACCTCCGACAACTGGATACCATCCGCCTTCCACATCCTATCAACGGTATCAGAGTAGATGATGGTGGTGATATATTCGCAGCCACAGTACCCGTCCTTCATAAAGCAATAGGTTCACAAAACTCAAAGGTCACCGTTCCCAGCACGGTGTACAGGATCATTAAATTAGGAGATATGGGAGAAGGTGAAGATGGATGGGGATGGAATTATACGAAGATGATTGAGGATGATGGGGATATTTTGCCTGCAATCACGACGGCGATACATGATGAGCAAACTGGTAAGATGTATCTTGGTGGTGCAGCAACTCCATTCTTAAGTATTTGCGAGAGAAAGGATGGTAAGAACTTTAGTTTCCAAATGCCAATGTTGAACTTCGGTTGAGCTTAGTATAGTAGAAATATTGGAAAGGATTTTATTGTAAATGGCCCGTTCTTGTAATTCTTAAGTAAAAAGACGAGCATCAAATTATCAAATAGGTTTCAAAAATTGAGGTTAAAACCAGACTTCATCGATAACACGTCGCATGAAGAAGAAATTTGTACGGAAATTGAATGAAATTGGAACACAGTACAGCTCAGTCCCCTTTAATTACCGATACTTGATATTAGAATTGTAATAAACAGGCACCCAAGGAAATTAAACTCTCAGCAGTCTTTTCCATTTCACTACCGCTCCTACCACCAACTTGCCAGTGGTGTTCATTCTTCAACATTTGCATTTGGTGTCCAACGTTCCAACAATTTCTTAACCACATCATCGCCTCTCTTCAACCCCAAATCAATCTTGAGTACATCTTCCTCACTATCACTGTCTTCGCTGTCACTATGAATATAGTGACGCCTCGACCGCATGCGTCTCTGTCTCAATTTTCTCGGGAGTCTGCTACTCGTATCACTGGTATAATCGATGTCGCTTTCGGAGAATTCTGTATCTGATGCGTATTTGAATCTTCTCTGTCTTGGCGCTTCCATGCAAACGGGTGGCGGAGGGGGTCGAGCAGCCATGTTAAGTTGAGTTTGCTGCCGTTGGGCTACCAGGTGCTGGGGCAAATTTACGGGTCGTGCCATTGGCGCGCCTGGTGGTGGTGGTGGTGGTGGTGGTGGTG
>JWJB01000451.1:0-12764 GCA_000812895.1 Rutstroemia sydowiana | reverse complement strand
GTTGTGGTTGTGGTTGTGGTTGTGGTTGGGATTATAGTGATGAAGATAGAACTAATATTAAATGCAAATGTAGGTACAGATCTCTTTCTGGCGGAGTTGGTAGAGAAAGGTTTGAGAGAGGGGGGATATAAGACGGTGGTGAAGACTGGGAGGTCGTGTTTTTGAGGGGATGGATGAGATGTGTGGAATAGATAGAATAAGATGTGGGTTGGTTTGCTTGCAGCTTGCTGCTTGCTTGGAGATTATCTTTGGTGTGGTGATACTATATAATTGTGGGTTGTATTCAAGTGAATGAATGAATGAATGAATGATATTTTCGCGGTTTGGAGGAAATGGTGGGTGTGTAAAGGCAAGGTCAAGTGAATTAAAGCGATGTAGCGTGTGATCTATGCAAGACCAATGAATCTTATTATGATGTAGAGGTTGCAATTGAATGAATCATTGGATTTCAGATGTAGATGGAGATAGGAATGGAAACGAGTCCAACCTACCACTCCTAGGTGAGCTCCCTTTTCTCTTTCTCGGTGAGTATTCCCCGGTGACGTTATTTCGTTCTACCTGTGACTTTCTATGAACTTTCTTCTTTCTCTCTTCCCGTGAGTTTTAACTGCCGGGCTTCTACAGTATCAATAACCAATCACTATTTACTACCTCCATTCACTATTCACCATCCTCATTCATCATTCACCATATTTCATCGTATTCATCATTATCACTTTTTATTCATCGTATCCATTATTCCCCACCCTCTATCAGAATGGGATGAGCAAGGAAGATAGTGTGTAGTTATTCTAGATATCTGAAGATAACATGAAAGCATATAGGATGAGAGAAGATAGGAATTGGTTTGGGGCCTTTCGTCAAGTTGAATTAAATACTATATGAATATGGTATGTAGGTCGGGTATGGATGGGAAGAGTATTGGGTGGTAGTGGTAGTAGTGAATATGAGTGGTTGGTTTGGGTCGTGGGTTAGTGAATGGTTGGTTGGATGGATGGTAAAAGGGTGGGTAGTTGGTGAACAGGTATTAGTTGGGTGAATGGGAAGCAGGTGGTGAATGGGAAGGAGAATGGGGGTAGTGGATGAATAGGAAAGGGGTGGTGAATAGCAGCGGAGGAGTTTGGTAAACGGCAAGGAATTGGTCAATGGGAAGGAATTGGTGGGTAGGAAGGAGTTGTTGAATAGGAAGGAGTTGGTGAATGATAGCTTCTAGATACGAGTTCGTGGGTGGAGCGAGTCGGTGAATTTCAGTTGGGCTCCGAAGCGTTTGGTGGAATTGTCAATGGAGAAGAGGTGTGTTGTGTTGTGGGCGCATATGAATGGTTGGGAGGATAGATGATGAAGATGCGAGGTGGGAGTAGAAGTGTGTATGGAGTATTTATAACATCTGTTTCGAGGGGGACGAGCCGGAGGAGAAGCGGGGTGAGTATAAAGAAGTGAATATACTCTACGCAGTACGTCAAAACAAAATATCACCAACAAGATGCTAGCTCAGATGCAGATGGTAATCAATATAAATAGATACTAATTATCCACTTCTCTCAAATTCATATATCCATCATTGTACCGACTCCCCTTACCATCATCTACCAAGTAAGCTCACTCATCAAATAACGCGACAACTTGGCTACCTCAACACTGCTTTTTTATTTGATCCGATTCCATTCTGATCCGAAACCTTAATAATTCCCATTTCCTCCTTAATACGCATATCCTGACCGCCAACCCAAGTGACCACTATTCTTGTATGCCCATTTTTGAATACCCAATGTTCCAACCCAGCATAAATCATGAATCGTGCCCCCTCCCCCCAAAAATAAAGATAGTAAATAGACAATACGTACACCTCTGTGTATGCCCCCGAGTCGATTGAAAATGGCCTAGAGTACTGTACGTGAAAAGAGAAGAGGAATAAATGTAGAGAGATAGATAAAACGAAATCCCTGCCAACAAAGAGTATTGAAAGGTGCTCGAAATATAAAGTAAACATTAGGGATGAATATGTGTGTGCTACTGCTTTTGTAAAATGAAGAGTTTCTTTTTGCGAATATGTTTGTCTGCAAAATTCCGGTACCGAGCAGACTGGAGAGTGAAGAGTGAAGAGCTAACTTAATGCCGCGAGAATTGTAGTGGTAGGGAACTCGTGGATTCCAGTTGAGAGTATTGACTCAAGACCATACCCGAGTAGGGAGCTTGCTGATAAACAACCGGTCTGGCAAAATTAAACAGCTTTCCCAAAAGACACAGAATATCGCCTGCTACTATCTGCAGGAGTCTGGTGAATTAGGCTCGATATCTGGTTCATTGTTTTCCCAATCAATTATCTCAAATACACCGGGAGGATTGATATTAATCTGATGTGAATCAACCTCGATATCCGAATCTAGTAACTGTTTTCGCGCTTCGAGAATTTCCAAAAATTGATAGTTCATATCATCAATAGCCTTCCTGAAATGTGCGTGGAAAGAGTCATAATCTTCTTGATTAATATCGAAGGAAAGTTCTGAGATGATCATCTCTCGATTCGTGATCGGTCGACTGACAGTTGTAAGTGTTGAAGGTCTTTTGACGAATGGATAGAATGAGTGCGCATATTTCTCGAGATACTCTACGGCATCGCGTAGGAAAACATGTCGTAATTTTGGAGATGTGTTTGCAAAATTGCAAGGCGCTGTCACATCTAGAAATCCATTACGTCTCTTCTCCTTCTTCACGAATTCTGATATGCTCTTGTAGGCTTTGAAGATGCGACGAAGCTGCGGGTCGAGTCTAGTCACGCTTGTTTCGCGTGCGGCTTTGATCTCTGAGATGTTGTGAGTGATGACACCAGACTGTGCTCTTAGTATGAACCCTTTACTTGTTTCTAGCCTTTTGTTCGGGAAGATATTTTCCAGGTGTAATTTGAATTCGTGCATGGCTTGTCTTTTGCACTCCATGGTACAGTCTGCCGCCAAGAGATTTTTATGTGGGGCATATCGTTCGAATGCTTGCGTGTATCTAAATGCCTTACATTAGCCCATAATTATACAAGGTAGTCAATACTTGACAGGTAAGAAAGCGAGAACCGTGGAGGTACACTTACCTAAGAAGATTCTCATAAATTTCGAATCCATTCTCATCTCGAGCGTCACCCCTGACGCCTTTGATATATTCGTGGTCCCACTTTGGATCATATGTCTTTGCCGAGGTATCTAGGCCTGGATGTCGGATGCGAAGATGCTGGATATGATGCAAGATGTTCAAAGGTTCCAGAACCTCTTGGATGGTTTGATCACAGCGCGGGTGATATGTGGCGTGCTCGCATGATCGTGGAACGATTTCGATTTCGATGGATAATGGACAAGCTTTAGCCACGATCTGGCAGAAGTCTTTGAACCTCGATCCAGATGAGGGCTTACGGAGCCCTGTATCGGGAGTCCAGTTTTTATCTTGGTTGTGGTAGAATTGTCCCAGCCCAATGGGTACCCGCCACTTCCTAACCTTCATGAAGTTTTCCATAAGAGGATAGGTTCGCAAAAAGATGGGGTTGACTTGTGATACGTGCCATGAGCGATTCCTTGCGAACGGCGTGATTGCATAACCATAGTCCTCGGAAAAGCAACAGTAGAAAAAGGTATTGTAGTTGTATAGAACATACGAAGCCTCGTCGTAAATTTCATGGCATGTTCTTAGAATGTTGGGACAGAGACCCAGTGATCCACCGCGACCGAACCATGCCAAACTATTCCCTAGAACAGGATTCACCAGAAGCCATTTGTATATTTCCAGTCGGATCTCAAAGGGCAGTTTTTGGAAAACCGGGCTGGAGTTGCTTTGGGCTATCACCCTAGAGCTGCTGTCAATGTCTCTGACAGCACAGTTTGGAGACAGCTTGGAGGAATAAACTGGTGACGCTGCAGGTGTAATGTCCGCCAACGTGTAAGTAGTGAGCTTTGGGGTAAGGGCAGGAGCAAAGTTAGATGTCGCAAGTTTTCTCGTCATGGCGAACGCGTAATTGTGGTTGGTGGCCTTGAGGGCTCGATCGGTTAATTCCCACAGGGAGTTATCCGTGAGAAATCCTTTCGTTTGCAATTCGTCTGGAATGTTCGAAGTAGATGATGTTGCTAAAACCAAAAAATATAATTAGCATCAGAGTTGGATATAAAGGAAGGCCAGGAGAAAGTGTGCTAATTATTGAATATCGCATAAACCATGCTTCAACAGCTCACCGGCCATCCTAGCTTTTCGTGAAGAGCCGTTGTGGAGCACGCCCAAGCTTGGATGCCTGCTGGGATTATTTACAATAAGTTGAGATTAAAACTTACCAGTAACCCCCACGGTCAATCCAAACAGTGAGAGAAAAAATTTGGGGTGAGAATGAAGATAAAGTTTTGATGAATTATGACAGATGAATTAACCATGAAGTGAATCTTGAAATCGACTCAGCTAGGGTTAGATATAAAAAAGAGAGCCTTCAGCTAGAAATGACCTAGACCGAATTAGTTGCGGGGCATATAGCCACATTCTGTCATACATAGTCTGAATCTACCGTTCGGGACCGGTATAATGGTGGGTTGTATTCTAATGCACTGCGGATCAAACAGTGTTCTACGTATAGAATAATATATGGTTGGATGCCAATGCATCCTGAATTGGATTTTGATCGTTTGTGTATTACGAGAATCTATGATAGGTTAGACTTATACGAGCGCGGAGTACCGCAGGAGTAAAGTACCACATCCTGACTTAGTCATACAAGTAACCAAAAAAAAACTACGAGTGGTCGAATCGGAGGCAAAGAGATGGCTGTTCTATCCTTGCTTATGTTTAAGAAATCGGACAGATGCATGGCATGCTATGCTTTCCTTTGAATCATATCGTCGCTGTTGAGGATTTTTCTCGATAGATTAATAATCTTATGGAATAAGGTTACTGGAATTGGTATGGTGGTATAACCTACATACCTCGCATACCTTTCAGGTGGTACCAGTAGAAATGTTTTCACTTTTGTTAGCTTACCAGTAAAAAAAAGTTGGTTTTAGTATCAGTACCTACAGATTATGGTAATTTCTATATAAAAAATTTGTACCTCCGTATATTGTCTAGTACAACTAATTCCAACTTTCTAGAATTACTGTATCGATTATTGATTAACCGATCCATCCTCAACCTCGCATTTATTCCGACTGGCCAAGCTGGCGCTTAATAGCTCTATAAGGAGTATGGACAGATCGGCCTGTAAGCCTGTGCAAATCATAATATATATATGTACTATACAAGGTATACTAAGGGCCTGTAATCAAAATTCCCCAAAAAACGGATTACAATACTGTATCGGTATTTGGCGGCGGCTCGATGTGTCCAAGCCCGCTTCGTGTAGGGGCGTAAATGTTTAATCCCCCTGTTTTTTTTTTTTTAACCCCTTGGCATAGTTCTATACGGGGTACTACGTAAATATATATTAAATTATAAAGTACTTTAAGGATTTTCAGGGTATTTTCTACGTCGGTGAGATAAAGAAGGAATCTTATAAGAGGCAATCACCAAATGACAACAATCCATTCATTAATTGTATTTAAATTCGATGCCGCCAACAACCTCAAAGCCTCCCATCACCAGTCGCACTCGCATACCGGTATGTGATTTAGCGAAGGATTAATTACCCTTAATAACAATTGTCATTGAAGTGTTGACCAATTAAAACATCTTCCGAAACTGCTTCCCTGCTAATTGCAAAGGTAGATCGTAGAAGCCCTGGAAATAAAATAATAAGAATGCTGTGATATACCGAGAGGCCGAGGTATCTATTCTTAAAGAAGCTTCAATATCTGATATGTTAGAGTAATCGTGTAGGATGGAGCCCCCCCGGTCTACCATAATATGGTACAAGTCGGTACGGCACAAGTCTACCCCTCCACGAACTCACCTATTGAGGGCAATAAGCTTCTTACTAATTTTAATTGTCTGATTCTTATTCTATTTCGATTGCTATTCCTGCCACAATCCTAGGACGATTGTTGGGCCTCAATCTGGAGAATGATATCACACAGAAATATCCATCCCATCTTCTCAGCCTCTTGCTCTCCCGCCTCGCTTTTAATTATCTACTTCCGAAGTTTTTATCTGATTGATCACATGCCGCTTATATCCGTACATCCGTATATGCGCCAATATCTTGGACTTCAACCCCACAGTGTCGCTCAACACCGCCAATTCCCAAACTTCTGTTGCTGCGCACTAAGGCCCAAGAATTCCCAACTTGAACAGGACCGCAGGCCCCTTCCAACTAGTTCTAGAGCCACAAAAGATCCTTGCATTATCATCTTAGACGAGAAGCCAAGAATAATTCGAGAAGTCAGAACCAAATCAATAATCGTGATTCAACGGTGATCGACATGACTTTAATAAAAACCCACACAATTGATCCCGAAGAATCAAACATGGAAAACCAAACGAATCTTGCGTCAAGATCACCGGTGCACGTTCCGAATATCCGACAAAGCTCTAATGCGCTTTCAATGCAGTCACCCGTATCCCCGTTTTTTTGTCTAACGATTGCTAACCCCCGGGAAATTTACACATCCATCGCGAGCGAGCTGCTCTTAGTCATCCTATATCAGGGGATGAATGTAGTACCTGGTACCCAAGAGTATGAGTAAGCGACGGAGAATGTAGAGATCCACGAGCTCAATCCAATTATTTTAAGAACGAGTCGTCAAGTATATAGTGAGACATCATACGTAACTTACAACGAAAAAGCCACTTTTTCTACGCCTTAACCATGTGATGTAGGTCGCCAGTTACTAGATCTCGATAGCTTTTCCGATTGGACAACCAGTTTCTTCTCAAAAAAGCCGACACTGAGGAATTCGCAATCGTGGAGGGTTTTTGTTGACCCTGGCACAATTATATATCGACGGCACTATTGATGACTTTCTTCATGTATACCGCCATGCGACATGCAGTTGCCTGATGAAGCTGTATCGGGAAGTAGGTCTGGCATGCCTGAGGGCCTAAACTCCGTTGAACTTTTAACTGGTCCAAAATTGACCACTCGTTTTATCCCTCACCAATCTACTTAAAAGGAGTCTTGAGTAAACCCTTACTCAGAAACGGTTTCTACACAGTAATGGCAGTGTAAAGTTTACGCCACCCGAAAAGACAAGTCATTTGTCCACCCTGAAGTTTTAATAGGTGATTAAGATGAATTGGATAAGATAAAGGAAGCAAGCTACAGACCTCGACCCAGAAGCCGATTACATTGAGGCTGTGAAACACAATTATCCACGAACGGAAAGGAGACTGCGATTTCGCAAGCGGTTTTCAAGGTCAGTGTTCAGCCTGTGGCGATTTGACTTCTTCGATGACTTTTCGAAGTTTAATTGGCTATCAGATCTTGCCAAGCGTTTGAATGGCGCCTGAATCTCGAGAGGTACATGGTGGCCATATTGATGGTTTCTAGAGCATTACCGCAATCGGTTTGTTCTAGAAGCAAATTGGCAAGAATACCCAAGGCCTAACAATACCACCGAAATCAAAGCTGATCGCAAAAAATTGTTGCCTACCTCGAGGCTCAATACCAACGCATCCGCACTTGCTCATGCCATGTCCATAACCCTTTAAAAGAAGAAGGCCGCAGAATGTGATGCTTGATGTCTCTTAGGATATTGAACACAGTCCTACGCACATCGAGCATATGTGCGAAGTTGCATGCTTGCAGTGTAAAATAACCACTCCACTTGAGGATTGTGGAAAGTTCTTCTGAGAGATACGCAGAAAAATCTTCTTCTTGCACACATATCTATCCTCATATACATAAACCTATGTTCCAAAACACCCGTTCAAGGAACCTTTTGAGCATTCGAGACTAAACCACAGGATCTCTGTACCGATATCAGACTTGCCGGCGTGGTGGTGAATTTCAACACATGCAAATCCAGGAACCAAACCATTGACTGGACAGTCAATCAACCCCGTTCGGAATAGATTTCAATCAACCTATTCCTTCGTTAAGCTGCTGGTATCACATCGATGGTGATTGTAACTGCATATAAAGGCTGTATTCATCGTAAGATTCATGGCTGCGGTTACCACCTTCCATAGTAATGGGCGAGTAGATTAAATCCACATCGAACGTGGCAATATCTCCGTGAAAGATGCATACCATCATGACCCAATTTTTTTTGGATCAAAACGTCAGTTCTATCATCCAAGGTGAGTTATGATAGTTGTGGGGACCTGGTATAGAGCTTATGTGTTTACTCGCATTCGGGTACGGAGCAGAATTTGCATTGTTGATATTAAACAAACTCGAAGAAAATCAGTTTATTTTACAATTTTCACAATCGATACCGTATATGTAAAGATATAGATTCGCCCAGTCTAGAGCACATATATTTCCAAACAGATCCGTTTTGCAAGTTGCAAACAATAAGGATGTTCACATGACGCCACATCCGCTTTCGGGATGATATGCGCAATGGGCCATAATTGGTTGGTTGCAGTGCCAACTTCTTTGTTCACAAACATTACAACTTATGATCCTATATTTTAGTGAAAACTATTATACCGGAAAAGTTTCGCGGTCTGGACCCAAGAGTTTCCATATGTATTGCGATGTTGAGCTCTCACAGGTAAAGCTACCTCCAGAATCTACATTGTCATCTTCTATTTTTCGCCATACTGTGGGAAATAATTGGATTGAATAGCGCATCCGTACGAAGTTTAAGCGCCTGAATTTTCGCGTTGACTTCTAGAATTTTCTCCTATCAATCGTATGACGATTTACCTTAGTCCAGGAATACTTCACCAGAAGCCAAGACATCCCAACCTAACACGCTCAACCCAATCAACCCATCCAAAATGCCCTACCTCGAAAAGCTCACCGACATCCTAATCAACCTCTTCTCGTACCTCATATTCCTCGTCCTCCTCCTCATCACCTACCTCTTCCGGCTCCTCCATCTCCTATTCCAACTCACTGGTCTCCCTACCCTCTACAACCAACTCCCTATTCGCCTAAAGCGTCGTTGGGAAAACAGACAATACGCGCGAAGAGAACGGAATAAAAAAATGACCGAGGATTTAAAACAAGATGAAAGTTTACTAGTAGGAAGAAAAGAAAAGGATCAGATCAAAGAGGCGATGAGGAGAGTAGGGTGGAAGAGAGGAGTGGGAAGAATGGAATATGGGATTGATTTGAAAGAGGATGAGAGGTTAGGGAAAGGAGAAGGGAAGGGGAAAGAAGAGGAGTGGGTGGAGGATGAGGTGTTTATGCAGGATGGGGATATATTGGAGAAGTTGGAGGCGAAAGCGGATTTTGGGAATGTGGCGGGGGAGAGAGATCGTGTGGAGGAGAGGGGGAAGATTAGGGAGAGGAGGAATGCTGGTGTGGAGGAGTTTCCTATGTTTCGGAGTTAGGGATTGGAGTAGCGAACCGATGGTTTGGATGAGTGAGTAAAGGAACGGGCCAACTTTTTGGATCTTGCTTGGTGGGATGTATGGCGTGGGTATGCATGTTGATTTGAATGGCATTTATTATCGCGAGGTTTTCCTCCGAAGGAAACAAAAGTGAAAATTGTAATCTTAGTTCTGATACCATTGTTCAGGAACATCATTAGAATGCACTCCCAAGTTCAAACCACGCAGATTGACCAATTTAAATTCTTAGATCTCAATAGCTAAATATATTATATTGCGTCATTTTGAGATCAGGACCCCAAACTTAATTGCCCATCTTACCGATCAAAAGTCCCTCTACTAAACGAGTATCCTCAAAAGACCAAACATACTGTATAGTGCATTCACCCCAAATTCTAGAACACACAAGTACCAGACCACAAAACATGAAAAATCACACAAAGCAAACGCAAACTAATTAGCCACCCGGGGTCATCCTAATCTCGCCCCACCACAAATCCAAGTCTCTAATAATCCAAAGTCAAGGGAGGGGAAAGAGATTTCTTTGTTCTATTATCTCAAAAACCCCTCACCCATCTATACAACATACATCTCTTTCAACCAACCGCAAGAAGTTAGCTCGAGTGTAGACCAGTAAATAAATTCTCTTTGATTATCACTTGAGCTCTATGTATATAATACTATACATGAGTTACGAAGTTGAAGTTAATATATATCGCAAGCAAGCATATCTCAGAGTCGGAAATTTAATCAATCCTATCTCGTCATCGACGCGCGGCCCCGTTATAACTTATCGAGATACATTTATTGGATATCTTGTGGATAAGCAAGAGAGGAACAAGGCAGGCAAAAGCGAGTGATTGGGCATAATACTTTGATTGGAAAGAGGAAGACGGGCTTTCAAATTATATATCAATCGATCGATCTAAATCCCAATACCAACATGTCATCATCAACCACAAAACAAACCACCGACTTCAATCCCCCACAAATCATCATCATACCCCCGAATCCAGTCTCCTCCTCTATCCCTACCTCTATCCCAACATCAACATCAACATCAACACCAACATCCCAATCAACAATCCCCACCACATCATCAAATACAAACCCCTCATTAACATCCACCCCCACCAACCCCCACCAAACACTAAGCACCCACCTCCAAAACATGTTAGACTTCACATCCACACTAATCGCATCATTTGTTGCATTAGCCGCAACAATCATGTTAATTTATTGGGGAGCGATATATATTTTACGAAAGGGGGTTGGGGTTAGAGAGTATGATGGTTTTTGGGGGAGGGGTAGGGATGAGAAAGATGGGAAGGGGAAAAAAGGTGTAGGGTTTGTGGTTCCCTTGGGACAGGGAGAGGGGATTTGTGAGGGAATTGGGGATGTTAATCAGGAATATGAAGAGAAGGAGAAGGGGGAGAAGCAGAGTGAGAATATTAAAGATAATGATGGGAAGAACATAAACCCAAGCTTGGAATTAAAAGGAAGAGTAAATGAATTGAGAGGTGTAGTAGGAGATACAATTCCCACCACAGCTACCGGTTTTAGCGATACTAGTAATACCAATAGCAGCGGGCCCCCCAATTGGAAAGGCAAAGAAAAACAAATACAAGGATGGGAAAGGGCGCCAATGTTATAAATTCGACGCGAACCGAGTAGAGGAGAGGAGAGGAGAGGGGTAATCGCAAGATATTTTTTTTCAAAAATAAAAACACGCCATGACGGCCGAGGATATATAAAAGAACATGAATCAATTTTCCCATCCAATCGATTGTACGTAATAGAAGAATATATATACAATTAATTGGTCATTCCTACGCTCATGCATATGCATATATCATGTATGTTTGCCAGAGGCCCAGGGACCAGGAACAATACTGTACTGTACATACATACATAATGCATTGCATAGTGAAACTAACCTAGTACCTACCTATCTATACCTTACCTAGCAAATCGCAAAAGCCTCGGAAACTTTACCGATTTGTTTATACAGTCCGAACACCCAAGTATCGTGGATTTGTATCGTGGACTTGTATCGTGGACTTGGGTTAGGGTTGGATTGGACTCGCATTCAAGTGGGAATCGATTGGATCGGATTGTGATTGAAGGAACCGAACCGGACTTCGGAGATAGGTGGCGTTTTTTTTTTGCGTGGGGGTTTCTTGGGTTTGCCCTGCCCCTGCCCTTGTTTAGACTCGGCGCGGGCTTTTTGTGGGGGGTACTGTAAGGAAGGTTATATATGGGTGGGGGTGGGGGATTCGTATTTAATATCATTTTATTTTGTGGGTGAGGGAAGGCGGCAAACATGGATTGCAGGGCAGGACAGACAGACGAGGAAGGAATGGAATATGATTGTGGAGTTTATTTAAGAAGTTGTTGAAGAAGAGTGGTAGATTAGTGTACGTATTAGTAAATTGATCAGAGATAAATAAAATGATCCTAATAATTTCCATATATTTCCATGAATGAACTGCATACCTCAAAGAGTACAATAAACACACAGCGCAGCATGGAACCCGAAAAGGTTGATTACTCACAACTCGTATACAGAAAAGAAGTCTCTCTCTTAACCTTACATAGTTAAATTGTAACTTTCTACTTAGGTTATTACGCATTAGATATCGGATAGTGATTTTTGGCATTAGGTTTGATTGGGAAGAGAAGGATGTAGAAGAAGAGAAACGCTCGCTCATGATATGACTCCCCCTTTTTTTTCTAAAAAGATAGAATTGAAAATTGCCAGTATAGTAAACAGCGAGTCTCCTTGCAGTACGTACGGCCGCCCACACACGACCTCAATTCGGAAACCCAAAAACCAAAAGTTATCTATCTATAAACTCTATAAACTCCAAAAACTACCCACAAAAATATATATAAAAAACCAAAAGCTAAACGTCGTTTTTCAGGTGCTTCAGAAAATCAAGATGCATTATTTATTTATAAAAGTACATTTATTTTACATGCTATACACACATCTCAATAAAAGCTCATCACTTTATTATAAAAGCAGTAAGCCAAGTCCACCCGTCTACGAATGGAGATCTATATCTAATCCTCATTCCAGGAGCTCCTTGTCTGAATAGCAGGAACCAAACACCTGAAGTGCAGCCAGAGCCCAGCCAGCTACCAAAAACGCCATCTCGAAGTTTTATTCCACCGTTTCCCATTGCCATTGCCATTGCTAACGCCAATTTTACTTTTCTCTCTCAGCTTACACTCCCACTCCCACTCCTACTAGTATCTATAGCTTCCCCTCCCAAACCATCACACACCATCAATCTCACTCTCCACTAAAAACTTACCCACAACCAACCACCACCACTCCGCCGTTGTCCACCCACCCACCC
>JWJB01000449.1:0-15449 GCA_000812895.1 Rutstroemia sydowiana | reverse complement strand
TATATAAGAATTTTAATAATGATAATGTGTATTAAAAAATTAATTATATATTTTTATTTGCAGTATTTAGTTGTATAATAAAAATAAGATAGTTTATTTTATTTAATTTGTTGATAAAATTGTGTTGTGATAGGGTGTCCCGAGCTGTAGGCAGAATTTGACTGGGTGCTTTGTGGATAAAATAAATGGAGCTGCTGGAGAGTTGGTAACTTGGTAGGTGGGTTTATGCAGCCCCCATGTACAAATTATCCTCCTTACTAGGTTGAAATCCTCGGGAATTCTATTTGAAGATCGGCAATCATAGAAATGACGGTTATCGGTAGGCTATGAAATCTCCCCTGCAGGGTGAGTTGTGATTCTGATATCGCTGATTTTTTGGTATCCAAGAGGCTGAGCTGATCACAAACATAGCTCGCTGCGAAATTTCCTTGCGAACTTTGAATAATGATATTCAGAAGTATTATTGTTGCTAAGCTTACTAGGAAAAGTACTACTGTACTGAGTACTCTATTCATACGACCGAGGCTCAAGCTTGCTATTTGTTCTATGAATGTTATGCGATAAAATTGCCCTTAGGGACATCACAGATTATCTAAATAAGATATACTGATTGATACGATGTGGGAGAAACCGATGAGCTCCCTAAAAACAATTTCAAGGTGCACAGGCTTGAGAACACAAGAAGGGGCTTGGGGTCCAGTATCTCCTGGTTTTCTTGCCCTTAGACTCGCATATACACGAGTTTTCTCCTAGCAGTGAATTTTTTATTATCTCATCATGATGCGATACACCCGACAGTAGATAGAACAATGCCGGTCGGTATACTATCTATGTGTATAAAGAATAATTACTGTATCTTTGAAGGAAGAATTACGATCACAGTAATGTGGAAAAGGTTCGCGAGTACTTTACTTACATCCAACTACTTGAAATGGCATCCGGCACAAACTTTCATTCCTATGGCCAAAGATGTGGCAAAAGAACGATCTTATGGAGTTAATAATCATACAGACTCGTGGTTTTATCTTATTACTTCTTGAGTGAATTGTGTATTGGATCTTGATATCATACTCAAAGTGGGAATCGTCGGCCATTCCGTGATCTCAATTATTCCCGGTCCATTTCTCCCGCCTCAGATTTTATAGCACAAAGAAAATTCAGCGTTTCGTCAAAGACTAAGATATTCGGTACCGACGGCATGGTCATGTATTGAGGAATGGGAAGGAAGTGCTCCCAATTCAAACCCCAAACAAGTGAACCAATTTATGAACCCAGTTTCAAATACTAACAAATTTTGAGAATTGAATATTCTTTGAGATTCGGAGATCCTTAGTTGGAATCACTATCAAACTTCTGAACTTTGAAGTAATATTTGTACATGTTGGGGCTTGCAGGCACGCTGGTGTGGTTTCAGGATTGGAGAGTACTTTGGTACAATCTCTCACCTCACCTTTCTTGTGCGATCGTATTTTGACGAATCCCCTTCCAGCAACTATTTATAGAAATTAAAGAAGCTCGAAATCACAAAAGAAATATCCTAGAATACCTTGCAATATAATTTGCTCAAAGAATAGTTTCTTCAAGGCCGATTGGGGCGACTTGTTCGGTGATGTTGATATTGTTCTTGAATATTTTATTGTTCGCTTAAGGAACAATACTAAGGAGAACTCATCATCAACTCAACTCCACCTAAATACTCACTCCAAGGTATTATACTGCTTAGTTCTATTGTGTATAGAACTCCATTTTGGATAAAATTTTGATGTCGTTATATCTTCACTTTTGCTGTTTTTCTATCTCTTTCTCCTGTAAAATATTCCTCATATAGAACCGTTCGTTACACATTTTGATTTTCCGACGTCCACAATGACAATTTCCTCACGCAAAGACTCGAAGATTTATGAAAGAAATACATATGCTAATTCCAAGATGCCTCTAACAAATGATGAGGATCAGACCTCTTCAATCGAAATGCGTGAGATCAAAGATAACAACCAGGAAGACGCGGCCAAATCTTCTTTCCGTTCATTATTTGCATTCACGACCAAAAAGCATGGAGCTGCCCTAGTATGGTGTATCATACTTTCGATACTAAGTGGCATTTTGAAACCTATATCAGCAATTTTCTTCGGAAATATATTCAATGCCCTAACGAACTACGGAGCTGGTATTGCCGACTCGCAAAAGACCCTGCATGATGTCGCGATCTGGTGTATAGCTGTTACAGCATTGGGAGGGGCGACTTGGTTGTTCGAACAATTATTCCTCAGTTCCTGGATTATATTTGGGGAAGTACAAGCTAAAAGCGTTCGGGAGATTCTCTTTCGGGGCATGTTGGAGAAGGACTTGGAGTGGTATGACCTACGGAAAGATGGTATAGGCTCGTTATTGATTCGAATTGAAACGTAAGAATCGTATCTCCAACAGCAGAGAATGTTGCTAACCACACACACAGTCAAGTTAGAGAGCTCCAGCTATCGGTATCTCAGCCTTTGGGATTTCTTTGCTTCCAGACTGTCAGCTCCGTAGCATGTCTCGGGGTCGCACTTTTCTTTTCATGGAAATTGACTCTTGTCATTGTGGCAACATTTCCCGTCACTGGTGCTCTTCTATGGCTACTCTCCAGAAAACTTGGACCGGCAATAGAAGCACAAAAGCGAGATCTCACACAAGCCTCGAAATTTGCGAACACCGCCATCACCGCAATTGATACCGTCAAAGCTTTCAATGGTGAAGACCAGGAAGCTTGGCAATATCTTTCTGCAATCAAGAGATCAACTATTCATTACATGGTGCAGGCTAGATGTAATGCATTACAATTTGGAATCACGAAATTTGTCATAGTCGCAATTTTTGTGCAAGGATTCTGGTATGGTATTTCTATGGTGGATGATGGACTGGATGCTGGTCGCGTTCTTACCACCTTTTACGCCTGTCTCATGGGCATGCAAAATCTCGAAATCATTCTACCTCAGTGGCTTGTTCTGGCAAAAGGTATGTCTGCTGGTGCGACACTGAAATTGATCATGGATCAAGTGAACAGTGGAAGAAGTGTACGCAAAGTCGAAGGATCCATCATGCCGAGATCGTGCAGCGGAGATATTGAAGTCAATGATGTAGGTTCTACTTCGTGGTCATGGTCCATCGCCCCTGCTAATACGAGCTTAGGTCACATTTGCATATCCTTCGAATCGACAACAGAACGCACTCATCAAATCGACGTTCTTTTTCCCAGCCGCGGAAACCACTTACGTAGTTGGCAAGAGTGGTTCTGGAAAGAGTACACTGGGGAATTTGTTGCTGAAATTCTATGACCCTGATGAGGGTGAGATCTTAATTGATGGTCATCCAATACAAGACCTTGATACGGACTGGGTTAGACAAAACATAACCTTGGTATTGCAGCAAAGTGTAGTCTTCAATGAGACTATTCGCAAGAACATAGAATTCGGGAAGGAGGGAGGTGGGGATGAAGAAGATATTATGAGCGCTTGCGAGGAAGCCAGCTTGGATGAAGTGATTGCTACATTGCCATTGGGCCTGGAGACCGTCGTTGGATCGAAAGAGAGACAACTGAGCGGAGGACAAAAGCAAAGGGTTGCCTTGGCCAGAGCAATGTTGCGTGATGCACCAATTCTTATCCTAGATGAAGGAACGAGTGCACTTGATCTTGCTTGTGGACTCAAGGTCATGGCGAACATTCGGAAGTGGCGGAAGGGAAAAACTACAGTCATCATTACCCATGATATCTCTCAGATCTTGGATGATGACTACGTTTACGTCATGGAAAATAGCCAAGTCGTCCAAGAAGGGTATCGGAGGAAATTATCTGCAAAGGCCAACGGTACATTTGCAACATTTTCGCCTATACCAGAGGAGCCAGAAACACCACTCATCCCCGAAAGCCCCGGTTGGTCGAAAACATCACGTCTTAGAAGAAACTCAGAGCCAATGACTCCGAAGACTCCCAGTTTCGGCGACGTATTTGGTTCCCGGTTTTCAAACGCATCTACGTTGCTTGACAACTCATCATCATTGGCAATACCGCGAGATCGCAGAACTGTAGACTTCACGCATAATCGACTTTCTTTTGGTTATGCATCTGCATTTGCCAACGATCTGAGAGCCGAAGATATCTGGGCGACCCCGGTTCCGAATGAAAGTCCCCGTGCAAGGTTCGAAGATTTCCAAGGGCCTACGCCTAGCCGGAGACACACCACTACCAGGCCACCTAGCTATAGGCGTTCATTACATGGCATACCACCTCCAATGTATCGCGAGGAGAAAGTTCTATCTATCGCAAATATGCCCAGTGAGATTTTCGAAGAATTTGAAGGAGATGGTTTCGAGCACTCGCCAAGACCAAAACGTCCGACTTCCATTAGAACTGATCTACCACTGCCCGAACCTACTGTTTATGAGAGCGATATTGAGAAGGCAGAGGAACCAAATACAGAGTACACTCCTTCCAAAGATAAGAAAGGGAGGATTAAGCCAGCATCGTTAACACACATATTGAGTACAGTCTGGCCCGTCTTGAACAAGAAAGACCGAATGATTCTCCTGGCCGGATTTTTCGCAGCTTTCATTAATGCAGCCTCCACTCCTGCATTTTCAATCATATTTGCACGACTTCTTGACGTCTTCTACATGTCGACGGACCGATCTGGAGACGCCGAAAAATGGTCCCTTGCATTACTAGGTGTTGCGATAGTTGATGGAACTGCCTGTTTCTTTTCGCATTATGCCCTCGAACATTGCGGTCAAGCTTGGGTTAATGCACTACGTGTTGAAGCACTAAAACGAATTCTCAGTCAGCCGAAATCGTGGTTTGAGGAATCGAGAAACTCACCCGGAAGGTTGAACGAGGTGTTGGATAGAAATGCCGAAGAGATGCGCAATATTGTGGGCAGATTTGCTGGACTTACATTCACGGCATTCTGGATGCTATTTATTTCCATCGTATGGGCTTTCGCCAGTACTTGGAAGCTTACACTAGTCACCATTGGATGCGGACCATTTATCTTCGGTCTTGCTAGGATTTTCACGACAGTGAGTGCGAAGTGGGAGCATAAGTATAATTATGCGTCTGAAGTCTCCAGTAGCACATTCGCGGAAACATTCTCCAACATTAGAGTCGTACGGGCTTTTACACTGGAGAATTATTTCACGGAAAAGCACAGCAAAGCCACAGATGATGCTTACAGAGTAGGAAAAAAGCGAGCAAACTATACTGGATTATTCTTCGGTCTCACCAATGGAATTACACTTTTCACCACCGCAACGATCTTCTACTACGCTAGTGTGCAGGTAACCCGAAAGGAGATCACTGTATCAACCGCTCTCCAGACAGTCAATCTTCTTCTCTTCGGTATCTCAAATAGCACGCATATGCTCAACATGGTCCCACAGATTAGTTCCTCCCGTACCACAGCCACACATATGTTACAGCTAGCCAAAATGTCACCCTCATCGCACGAAACCACCGGCTTCAAACGTCTCTCCAATCTCTTCCCCATAAAATTTCAACACCTGAATTTCACGTACCCTGCACGCCCCGAGACTAAAACCCTGAGCGATATATCCCTCGATTTGAAGCCCAACACTACGGTTGCCCTAGTCGGTGCTTCCGGTTCCGGAAAGTCAACAATCACTTCCCTTCTCATTGGACTTTATCCACCGGATCCGGCAACACCACCATCACTCACGTATAATAATGTTCCTATTCAGGAATGCCATATTCCATCTCTCCGAGCAGCGATTTCTATCGTCCCCCAACAACCTATGCTTTTTCCTACTTCCATTTACCTCAATATTGTGTATGGTCTTTCGGAATCCTCGCCGCTGTATGAGTTACCTTCTGCCATTTCTGCAGCGAAGTCAGCAGGCATTCACGACTTTATTATATCCCTACCCTCGGGGTATAATACTCTGGTTGGTGAAGGCGGACAGGCTTTGAGTGGTGGGCAAGCGCAAAGAATAGCAATATCGAGGGCCTTGGTTCGCAAACCTAGGTTGTTGATTTTGGATGAAGCGACGAGCGGGTTGGATGGAGGGAGTGCAGAAGTTGTGAGAGAAGCAGTGGGGAAATTGAAGAAGGTAGAGGGAATGTGTACATTAGTTGTGAGTCATACGAAAGAGATGATGAGGATGGCGGAGAATGTGGTGGTGCTTGATCAGGGGAGTATCATTGAGGTAGGCGGGTTTGAGGAGCTGAGGGGAAAGAGGGGTGGTGCTTTTAGGGAGTTGATTGGTGAGGCTGAAGAGGGTGAGAGCGAGGGTTTCAATCTTCGCGTTGATGTTGGGAATGGAGAGGGTAGTAGTGTGGTGGCGGAGAGAATGAGGGGTTGGGGGGAGACTAGAGTGGTTAATACGCCGATTGATGAGAAGAGATCGAGGGATAGTTGGATTAGACATACAGATCTTTGAGGTGGATGAGTGATGATATCAAAATTGGGTTGGAACTTATTCATGGCGTTTGTGCTTTCAAAACTTAGATAAGATCAAATTGCATTAGGTATTTCATTCAATTTGATAGAAATAAAAAGCAAAAGAAATATTCTCATTCGACTCTGTATTGTTCTATGGAATCGTAGATTTACTCAAGGGGAAAAATTAATAGAAATATGGTGGCGGTGGTAGTGATTTTGGAAGCAAAAAGTGAGCGACAAGTAAGTTGTTGACAATCCATGAACTTGAATGCAAGGGAACTCAGTAACCGTTGGAAAAGCTGGTGAATTATAGCCTGGCTGGCTGAGCTGAGATCGGAGATTGTGGCAAACTTGGCTTCACCGAAGAACCAAAGTAGTTTCAAGTGCCGAATCTTACTGTTTCTCCCGATATTCGGACCTTAATCATTAGTATGCTTGTGTGATGAATAACGAAGTTGTACTGTATCATCGTACCTGGTATGACTCTGTTTGTCATAGGAATCATCGGATACAGGGAATAACA
Organism: Rutstroemia sydowiana; assembly: GCA_000812895.1. Lineage (NCBI taxonomy): Eukaryota > Fungi > Ascomycota > Leotiomycetes > Helotiales > Rutstroemiaceae > Rutstroemia > Rutstroemia sydowiana. The sequence goes on along the minus strand of JWJB01000449.1, from coordinate 8,495 downwards.
TGCAGGAAATAGGATGGAAAGGCGGCTCCGGTTGTACCGGTAACCGGGTGGACAAGATTGCTGTTACCCGACCCGACACGCGCATATCATGAACTTAATATCGGGCCACCAGGAGCTAGCCTGTATGATAACTCAAGTGGGATCCCAAAAAGCTTTCACTTCGTCCAACAAACGATTATCCTTGAGTATAAGTCATATGTACCAACGCATGATACTTTAACATTGAACTTGTCGATCACTTTTGGTTAGTCCATATTTCTAGTAACTTGATTCGTGGGATATAATACGGTAGCTAATTATAGCGGCCGCCAAGTCGTGCAACGGACAACTTCCGTATCTCACAAAGTGACGTTGACAATGGTACAAAGGTACATGCAACCTCAAATACGAGAAAATTACGAGGTTTAAATCTCGTATGCATGCAGGTCATCATGTATCTGCAAGTGCTACATTATCACCCTTCGAAAAGGAAAGAATAAGTATTCTCGATATTTCCTCCATCATGTTGTTTCTCGTATTGTCCCAATTCCAACCATACAATCGTTTTTGTTTTTCATCATGAAGATCACATCATTTGGCTTTGCTCTCGTAGCTTTGGTATCTACAGCCAATGCTTATTGGAAAGGGTTCAATTCACAAGCAACTCTTGCAAACGGCGCCTGCAAATCTCAAGCCGATGTGAGCATATTTCTTCCTGCGCATTCCCCGGATTGAGGGATAATACCCGCGATCTCCTTCAAGTCGAACCTATGCGTGGATAATCGCTGATTGTAGATATTTTAGTGGGAGAATGATTTCCGAAAAATTCAATCGTTCCCAGGCGGGTTCGACAGTATCCGAGTCTATGCTTCGAGCGACTGCAATACTCTAGTCAATATTGTACCTGCTGCGATTGCCACCGGAGGTAAAGTACTTGTTGGCGTATGGGCCGAAGACGCCAATCATTTCAATCTCGAAAAACAAGTCCTACTGGCGGTAACGCAACAATATGGCTTCGGTTGGCTAGTAGCTGTCAGTGTAGGAAGTGAGGACCTATATCGAGGTGATACGGGTCCCAGCACTTTGGCATCACAAATTTACGATGTAAGAGGAATGCTCTCAACAGTCGCGGGTTATAGCTCTGCAGTTCAAGTCGGACACGTCGATACATGGACAATGTGGGTAGAGCCTGCGAATGTGGCTGTCATCCATGCATGCGACTTTATTGGTACAGACGGATATCCGTATTTCCAGAACACGCAACAAAATGATATTGGGTCTGGTTATAACCTGTTTTTCGAATCGCTCAATGCGGTGAGGACGACGGTAGAGAATGCTGGATCAGGAGCATGGGTTTGGGTCACCGAGACTGGATGGCCTACTTCTGGTCCTACGGATGGCTCGGCCTTTCCAAGTGTTGCAAACGCGCAGACATATTGGAAGGAAGTTGCTTGCGAGGCATTTAATGAGGGTCATACGTTTTGGTATGCTTTGCAAGATTACTATGCTAGCCCTACATTTGGTGTTGTGGATGCAAATGGGAATCTTTACTACGATTTGAGCTGTTAGATCTGGGAGCTTGCTAGTACAATATGCTAGGTTGATTTTGTTATTATACTCGGCATGCCATGCAATCTGTCGTCTGTCGAATATGTGCTTCATCAGGAATCCATTGTAGAAACCTTGCAGACAGAGAAATTCATAAAATCCAAAGTCCAAATTTTATGTACGTACCGTACTCAATTTATTTGTAACCCCCACTTGATACATTAAATTCATAAATCTCAAGGTTTAACCCTCACGTCATTGATTTTGGATTGTAAATGTGTCTACGTGCAGTGGAGGGGATTTTACTGACGATGCTCGAAGCCTGGTTGGTGGGATACCGTGTTACCTAGTAATTCGTAATTATCGGAATATGATATGCTAGCACTTTACTGTAATGTGATGTAACATACCACATTGGCAAGAACTTGACTGATTGCTTCGGAAAAATTGAACACCTAGGTAAGATTGAGAATAGGGGTGCTTGGGTAGAATGCCATCGCTTAACTTCCATGCAGTCTTTCCAAGCTCTCGAAAAGATATACGTCGCCCTGTGAAAACACAAGTATGTTAAATTGAGCGCGTTCCGGCGAACAAAAAGTAACTAGGGAGTTGTTCGAGCCAATTATTCAAAGGAAATTGGCGATCAAACAGCCTATTGGAGACTAAACTAAAATTATACCGTGCGTGGAGTTCGCAATTTTCTTCGAGCGATTATTCTTAGTGTAGTGATCCTGTTCTCTCGTAGAGTCGTATGGGAATTGATGGCTTGTATTCACACTAGAAAAGGTTAGTGTGCTTTCCCAGCTGCAATTTAGAGGCGTGAAATAACTTGTATAATCTCTCATTAGCCAACTGCTGGGTCGTCTCCATATAAAGTGAATTTGTGGCGGGTTTCTTGGTCTATGCTTTCGAAATTAAGGCAAGGTAACCGAAAAGGGACAAAAGATAACAGTTGGTATGGTTGGCAGTCCCGATCTTTGGGTGGATCAACTTTCCATTATAAAAACGGAAGAGGTATCGTATCTTAACCTTTCTTCAACAATCACGTTAATCTCCTCGAGCAAAACATCATGGCCGTTCTATGGGGCTATGAGTTTGAGCCAAACGCGGCCTTTTTCGGCAGGTCGCTTCTTGCCATAATATTGGCCACTGTTGTTAATTTCTTGAGATGCTTATATCGAGCTAGAATGAAGTTTCGCAGGGACATGAGGCAGTGCGGTATGGTGAGTTCCCTAGAGTATGTAGTGTAGAGACTGCAATCCAACTAACAGACCCACAGCCGATCTTACCCCACTCCTTTTTGTTTGGACATTTAATTCAAATGGGAAAGGCGATGGCACTGTACCCTTCGAATTTGTAGGCCTCTTGGACCGGATCTACAAATTCTTGAATAACTAACACTATGACAGCACGAAGACTGCCATAGGGTACATGTTGTATAAAATGTACCCGGAGGTGTGCAGCGAAGGTATCGTGTAAGAACATTCGCCCTTTCATTTTACATTCCCGACCTCATGCCTCACTTCACGTTTCGTCTCACGCGCCCTTTGACTTTCCCAATCAGGTCATCTTGTTTCGTGTTCTTCACAATATGTGCAATTATAGGCAAATGCTGATCCCCAATGTTTGACAGTTATGTCGATATTTGGCCGTTCGGCAAGCCGATGGCCCAGGTCTTTCACCCAGATCTTGTTTCGCAGTTCACGCAAGACTACTCGCTCCCCAAGGCTGATTTTTTAAGGCGAGAACTCGAACCTCTAACGAAATTACACGACTTGATCACAATGAATGATGGGCCACAGTGGAAGTTCTGGCGGGGTGTTTTTAACCCTAGTTTCTCATCCAAAAGTATTACAGCTATGTTGCCTGCATTTCTCGAAGAAATAGATGTGCTGAAGAAGATATTCTATGCCGCTGCCGAATCGGGCGAGGTAGTTAAGATGGAGCCAACCATGAAAGCAGCTACAGTAGATGTCATCTGCCGCGCTACATTGTGAGCAAATTCTGTTTCTTTTGTTCACATTCTGGATCTGCTAATGGGCGATGGGAACTAACATCTACCAGAGGAATACGGCTCAATTGCCAGGGCGGCAGTACGGAATTCATGGATGCAATGCACAATCAGGTACGGCGACATGTTGTTGAAAGCTCGGGTGTAAAACTGACATGTAGAACCGCATCAGGTTTGGTGGCTTATTTTCGATAATAGCATACGAAACCTCATTAGGGAATACCATCCACTCAGGTGGTACTACGTCAGAAAGAATCACGCTACGATGAGGAACTTTCTTAAACCCATCATCAAGAATCAACTGGAGAATTTCGACAAAGTGCAAGTCACAACGGCCAAGACCATCAACTATCAAGCCATCAAATCCTACCGAAGTACTCACCAGGAGTCAGCCAATGGCACCCTTGGTGGTGGGACACCGCTGGCAGATGAATTTGTGGAGAGAGCTGTAAGAGTTACGCAATCATTTAGGCAAAAAGGTCCTAACATTGTGTTCTTAGCATAATCATCTTAAGGGGTTTCCCTTCTGCTTCATTTCCCCTTCACCACATTGATAATGTGAACAAGATCTACAGGCGATATTCATAGACCTCACCCAAATCTCACTTCGTATAAATGCATTTGCTAACTGTGGGATTTGATATAGCCGGCATCCAGATTTTTGGCCGCGAGCCGACGAATTCATTCCCGAACGATGGCTCGTGACAGAGGACGATCCACTGCACCCACGCAAAAACGCATGGCGTCCATTTGAGTACGGCGCTAGGAATTGCATTGGCCAGGAGTTGGCGAACATGGAGATGCGTGCTGTTTTAGTTATGACGGTACGGGATTTTGATGTTGAGTCAGTGTATCCACAGGATGCAGCGCAAGTGCACGGGGAGAAGGCATACCAAGTGATGAATGTGGGTGAAATTACCGGCCATATACAAGATGGATTTCCTGCGAGAATAAAGCTGAGGAAAGGAGCCGGGAAGGCCTAGCGATTTGGATGCACAATAATTCTATGTTTGGAGGTCACCGGAGAATGGAATTTCCAAAAGAGAATGTTCAAGTTCAAGTTTTGCATTCTAACAATTTACTACTCAAACTCTACAGTACTTGATAAATTGGCTTCAGAAATTTCAGTCTTCATTTTTTCTCAGTGAGCTAAATTTTTCATGGAATTATCAAAATCGAAAATTCTACTGTACAGTAGTAGTAAAGTCATACTTGATTGGGTCTATCTGCTATATCGATGTATATAATTCGTGTTCCGAGGAAACCTTTTGAGATCTAAAAGGGTAAAAACCCCTCTCCACTATTCCTCTCTCATTCAGAGGTCTCTGTTATTGGTGTTCTATAATATCGACAATCTTTAAATCTGCTCGCGCCTCACACCCTACCCCCAGTATGCGTTTGTCTCCCTCCTTGCCTCCTTCTCGCCTCCTCCTCCACCATATACCTTCTCTTCCTATTCAACCCGCTTTACATTTGGTGTTAGCCGAAGCCCGTCCTTTCTCCTTTTGCATAGCCTGTAGTCTACTGTATATTAATAAGTAAATTTGTGTATTAAAAAGTACATTAAATAACCGGAATCTCCACTTAAGCTAATTAATAACTGGAATCTCCATGAATTACAAATTAATGATTAAAATCTCTATGCGAATCGCAATATAATAGTCACAATTCACTTCCTTTTGTATATGCGAATTAAATTTATTATCTGCAATTCGAAAGTATTTGATTACGGTTCGCTACGACCTAAGCAGAAAAGGTAGGAGGAGGAGGGGTTCGGGGGAGGAGGTAAGTAAGTAAGTAAGGGGAGAGGGTGAGAGAACTCTGGCCCTTTATATAAAGGGCCAGATCTAAAGGGCCAGAGTTGAGATATGCAACAAATCAGAATCAGTTACTTATCTCTACCATGGGACAAATACCTTTAATAGGATAAAAGTTAAAATCGTTAAATTCACTAAGTCAATATTCTAGTCATTTGGCATAAAAAGTAATGTTCTAACTTAGCTGATGCGGGAAGTTATTGCTTGATACCCACCGTGAAGTTATTGCTGATACTGTACTCACAAAGTAGTGTTTGTGGGTGAAGGATTCCGGAATCTACGATTACATCAAAACTCCCCAGTTCCTTCTTGCTTTCCAAGTTCTTTTTCCGTCTCTGCAACTCTATAGCCATCATGCCGTACTGTAGCCTTCTACCTACCCACCGACATTATCAACCTTATATTCTTTCTTATTGCTGTCATATCTTTCCGAGTATGCCTGTTCTCAAGTTCTACGTAGCATTTCATCCATTGATGGGTAGGTCGTCTTTCATTCTTATGAGAGGCCGTCTTTTTTCTTGAACACTCCTCTCAAAACATCTCACCTTTCGGCATAACTTAACAACAACTTTGGCAATTGCCGTGTTTTTTACTACCGGTATGAATTGTGATTGGATTAAAAGAAGAAGAAATTTGTATTTCAAAATTAAAGTTTAGAGTTTTGAAAAAAACCATTTAACCAATGAAAATTTATTAAATTTCAATATCTAGGCAACGACAACTTCCTTCCTACCAAGATAGGTAAGTACCGGTACCTATACCTACTATATGAAATCATATTTACCTTGACAACGCTAACTTTTTGATTCAACTTTGTGCACAGACCAATCTCTCCTTCGAAGATAAATAGTTCCTTCTCCCCCTTCCATCTGATCTTTATCTTTTTTCTTTTCTTTTGCAACCTCGCTGGACGTGGGAAGCTTTTTCTTATTCTTCTCTTCTATCTAATCTTCTTCATTTCTCTTATTTCATGTTACAATCTCTCACGTATAACAATTACTTCACCCTTCTCTTCTCTCTCTTCGTACTCTTTTATCACTTCCGCCTTCCAAAAGTGAGTATTAATACTTTAGTATTTCCTTCTTCGTTCAATACAACAGTGACTTCTTCTTTGGCCATCATATATTCCTCGCCTCGGCTTCATTTCTATCTTCATTCCCTTCTCTATTTTGATTGTGATTACTGACCATGCTCTACTTATTGTTGATAGTGACTCGATTTCTCAGACGAGAAAATCGTCAAAGGTTTTCCCACACCAGAGAGAGAGAAGACTGGCGACGTCGGTCGAGAGCGAATCCCCTTGATCCCGCTGTTTTGAATGAATACAGTCAATTCTCAAGTGATCCCCGCCAATACGCTCAAATGAGGTCACAGAAAGGCCGCGGTGCTGTACCAGTAAGTTTCCCCTTTTTTTTTTGTTTCTTTCTTTTTCTCTGGCTTTTTGGTCTTTGGCTGATTTCAATTTCAGAAGCACGCATGGATGAGATCGAACAGAGAGTTGAAGCGTCTCTTTCCAGGTAAAGTTTATTTCCACGCTTTTTCTCATCGTCTCACCCTTTTCTGATATTTTAATGTGAAATTAGATCTGCGCCACAGTGGTAAGAATGAGCATGAATCTTCTTTCCGCCGCTCTTCCGTTGGTGCTCATCGCCCAGAAGTAGAACTTGGAGAGAACCCTGATGGTGAGTTTCTCCACATCTCAAATGCCTTTTTACCTTTGATTTGTACATTGTCTTCTTTATTGCTGACCATTTCACTCTACGCCTTTCCTACAGACTATTATGCCAAGCAGCGGACTTCATTTAATGCTGCTAGAAACGAAAGGTTTGGAAGACCTGTAACTGTCCAAGCACCATCAGCGGCAGACTTGGGTGAGTACTCTGAACTTTTATTTGATTCAACGCTAATCAATGTTTCCAGCTCGCCGAGATGCTTATTCAACTTCCTCGCGCATGTATTCCGAGATGAAAGATGAGAAAGCCCCCATTGTTTCCGGTTCAGACCCACAACGTGAGTACTTCGGATTTTCAATTCATTCACTGCTAATTCATTTCCCAGGGGATGAGAAATGTGATGATGAGTCTCATGCTGATAAGCCTTCTGATGATGAGATGGGTCCAAAGTTGAGGAGGAGTCAGCTTTTTGAGATGGATGGTGCAGAACAGATTCTATTGTAAGTTACCGATTGTGTGGAAGAAGAGTGAGAATAGTAGCTAGTACAGAATGAGAATTGAGATCTTTTTAATTAATCGAATGAACTGTTGTAATGTATGTTGATTGTGATTTGGTGATTGACTTGTTTTTTTTACATTATTGCAAACTCACTACCACTGTAGCAAAAGTGCCACCATTTCTGAACTTTAGAAATTGATAATAGCAATGATTCGAAGTTGGAAAAGTTCCATACCTCTTTTTCGAAACTCATCGCTTCCCCACTCCAATCTTCTCGATCAAGGCCCATGGTCCCGGTAGTAGATCTAGATACGTACTAAAGTCTCATCAAGAAACATATGCCACTTCTACACAAACAATTTTAAAGTTGATTTTAGTACAAAAGGTCGGAATTGGAAAGTTGGAGGTGTATTCCTTTTTTGTACTTACACCATACCCATACCCATACCCATACCCATATAGTGAGTGACATTACTGATACCTAACAAATGAATTTGATTGGATTGGATTGGATTTTATACAGCACAGCACAGCACAGCACAGCACAGCACAGCACAGCACAGCACAGCACAGCACAGCACAGCACAGCACCTCACAATCCTCCTCAAAAAACCCACTCAGTACCTACCAATCCGTATACTTGAACTATCTCAACTTCTTTCATTTATCTATCACATCACATTTCAAAAGTAATCATCAATAAAGTCACCATCACCATCACTACAGTATTGAATCTTGACATATTGTAGCTCTTCAATCAATACATACCTACGACAAAATAAAACTCTTGATCTTTGGGATCGTTTTTTCGGGTTTACTGTAAGTCAGTCGTATTTTGCTTGCTTGGGGGTACTGTACTGTTGTTATTGTTTTAGTTGATAGGTTGGGTGGTTTTATGGTATGGATGTATGGATGGATGGATGGATTTGGGGGTTTGGGGAATATGTTATTATTGTACTGTAGTACTG
>JWJB01000447.1:0-20699 GCA_000812895.1 Rutstroemia sydowiana | reverse complement strand
CAACAATGAGGTTGTATATGCCATGTGGTGCCAGGAATCCTGGAATAGATATCGACGTAAAGTAACAAATGCTCTCATTCTTCTAGATTATCCTTGCAAAACCATGTTAAAGTGATTCTATATTAGGGTTCGAACGAACCTCCCCGAATCCCACGACAAGGCATTTCGATCTATCTATGTGTATGCAAGCATGCATGTATGTACGACAGTATGTATACCATATCTCGCCTATCTATATCTATCTATGTCTTGTACCTCTCAGATTCATCATTCTCCACAATCACTACTACACTGCATACCAGTACTATAACAACCTTACCTACCCCATCCAATCCTACCCTACACTACTCTACCATGTCTAACCCCCATAGTTCCATCCATCCATCCATACACACCATGAATATATTATGTGATGTTACTCCAAAAACCCACTTCAACATCCATATCCATATCCATCCACATCCACATCCACATCCACATCATCATCCACAAAAAAAATCTCTCCGCTTCCGTTTCCCGTCTCACTCACCTCACTCACCCCTCACAAACCACAAACCGCCCCCATGAACGTTCCCCAAAAAACCCACCTGCGCCTTTCCCATACATCCACATTCCACAATCCCATCCGCATCCACACGCATACATCCCTCCCTCGTTACACAAACAACCGCAGACGAAATAACATAACCGGTAAACAAACGAGAAACCTAGCCCATACATTACATCCAATCCATCAAAAATAACTCCACAATCATCTCCCGTCCCGCCTTTTAAACCCCAGACCCGAGGAAAATAAATTATTCCCAAAGTCCACAGTATCGGGTCGTAGGATTATTTCATGGCTGCTTTAAAGGCCTGTTATGTTATCCACATTAGTTTTTTTTTAGAGTCAATTGTATTAAGTAGACATCAATTTTTTTGATCATATCATAATGGTTATACAAGGAATGATTCGTCATAATTTTTATTCTTTTTTTATTGTCTATATCCGAGAGAATCCCAAGGTTGAGATAAGCCCATCAACAATCATATTGTAGAGTTTTTGTGATCCCTTTTTTCCTAAGCTATGTAACGCAGAAATCCAAGCAAAAGCAACCGAGCAAGTGAGCGGCCTATTTATCAAAAGAGAAGAGAATCTCCGTTTTGCGCCCACTTCTCTGCCTTTCAAATAACACCCTGTTATCAGAACTGCGTGTTATCAATCCCCGACCAATTTCCTTACTGGTCAAAAATTTTGTGATGTCTTTTTTTTTCTCTAGCCTTTTCTGCGTGAACAATTACCATGCCTCTTTTCTACCACTCAATTCATCTCAAATCATCATACCGGACGGCCAGGTCCTATCAATCTCCCTATATCCCCTCATAACGCATCTCTAAAAAATTGTTGTAAGAAAAACATAGCTATCTAATGCATCGCTTAAAAAGCTGGTATCCCTCTAAGTTTTCTCATTTTGCGACTGTCTAACTCGAACTCATAAAACCTCTCTGCTGTAAGATCAAAAGCAGAATGAGTAAAAAAAAATCCCCATAACACGGATGCTATAAAACATCAAAACAAATATAGTCTTTCCCATTCGCCACCAAATGCAATGCCGAGTGAGGTATGTATATAGGAAAACCAAGTAAACTTTTTGTTGAAACATGCAAATGCCTGAAGAATCTCGACACTGTCGAGTGAAGCATGATAAATAGAACGAAATGTAACAACGCCCATGCAATGCAGTGAAAATGATCCATCTATGTGTTGTCCCACCCAAACGTATAATTCATGTAATGCCGTCGCTAAATATTGGTATGCACGCCCTGCACAGGAGAATCGATCTTCGAGTTAATGGGCTTGAACAATTGCGCCATGTCTAATGTTAAGTCCGCAAGCCCGAAATCTTTGTCGATGTCGCTAACCGAACCAGGCTCCTCTCCACGCTTCGAAGTATCATTTTGGGCCCATCGTGTGGCGTACTTCAGCACTGATATCACTTGCGTGAATCTTTGATCAGATGGCATCTGCGGATCGAATTTTTGGTTTGACATGCATTTCTGAAGGTAGTAGAAATGGGCACCGTCCCGACAGAAACCAAAACGACGAGAATACGAAGATCCAGGAGGGAATTGAACGCCGATATCTTCGTCCCAGACTTTCTTCCACTTTTCAAAAGCGTTCGCCACGGATGCAATAAGCTGATGCCCGGATTGACCATCCACAGGAGTTGCACGTCCGCTTGTGTTGGCACTTGGGGCGCGACTTCCATTCTGATCCCCATGTCTCACAACCCAGTCATTTTGGCTGAGAGGAGTACTTGTTCCACTGTTCATTGGGTTCGTGATCTGACCAGCATCTTGAGACATTTGTTTTTGAGCATTCCACATTTGAACATGCAAAGCATGGATTAGGATAAACTTGGAGAAAAGATTTGTGGTGCCAGGTTGTATCTCGTAATTCTGGTGTAAGAGAGTCTTCAAGGTCGTATGCAATTCTGGCTGCTTGCGTCGGCGATCTCCTTCAGGGTTCTTTTGCATGGCTACAGCTGGACCGTTGAGCCCAAGAGCATCGGCACAGTCCGAAGAAGTGCGGGCTTCCCAGGCAGCATCGTCGGAAGGAAGGGGAAGACGAATCTCCAACGCGTCGAAAGACGGAGGAATATTGAAATATATAACCAAGGAACAATCTAACGCAAAGAGCATATACATCAAACGAGATCTTTTCTCCTGCTCAACCCATGCATTCCAATTGAAATTGGCAGAAACAACAGCATCGACATTAACTTGAGGTTGATGCAAAACACTGAAAGGATTGGTGTTGATGGGCTGCATAAGGTTAACTCTTCGAGCTAGAGAAGCTATGGCCGGGAAATCACGCCTGGCTTTCTCGCGCTGCAGTGGTGTACCATGCCAAGTGAAAAGAATTTGCAACATAAAGATGGCCGTAAGTTGTTCAAGTTCAGACTTAGACGATCCAATGTTTTCGCTGCTATACTCACTACTCGGGGCCCGAGAGATAGCAGAGTAAACTTGGGAATCTGCTTCTATGACCGTTTTTACAAGTTCCATCATCTCTCGAACTTGGGCTGGACTCATACGATCTGAATAGACAGCGCCAATGCAGATCATGGTTAGAAGAAGACCCTCGTAAGAATCTGTAATGCGAAAGCTCGGCATGTGAATGACCGGAAAGTGGCCTTGAAAACTACTAAATTGTTCAAGAAAGTGTTTAATATTATCTGCAGAAAGAGACTTCCGAATGTCATGGCTACGCGCATTCAGTTGGCTATGCGATAGACAGAAATTCTGCAATTGACTTGATATTTGTTGAAGGGGTTCGTTGGAAGCGGAGATGTTCCAATTTGAATACTCGGTTGGGATAGGGAGGTTAGCGGTGCTAGGATACACGCCCGTGAAAAGACCGTGGTTGGATTCTTGTTTGATTTGCATTTGTGTGCTCGCGAGGTTCGAATTGTAGGGAGTCATGAAGTTTTCTTGGCCGTTCGATTGAAACATTTGCGGCCAATCGAGTGTCGAGTGTTGGCTGGCGCTCGCTCCTGCATAGACAGGCATCGATGGTCGTCCGTTAGAAACAGTTGACATTCCCTCCGTCGACTGCGGATGCAAGTTAGCAGTGTTGCCTTGAGAAGCAAAATCGTAGCTCTGACTGTAAGAATGACCATTCTGACCATTAGACATGCTGAATGCCATGGCAGGGTTCATAGCAGATGACATAGTACTTGGCATTCCTCCCCCATATCCCTGATCAAAACTCGATCGACTCGAACCACCTGTAGCAGGGCCGGTCATGCTTCGCCTGTCGCCGTTTTCACGCTTGATTTCGTTCGATGCTTGAGCAGCTTGTTCATCTGTCATGTTAGATGCAGCATCAGGGATACTTCCGTCAGAAATTACACCAAATGGATGCATTCCCTGACCATTTTGCATACTGTTCATGTTCGCCATCATGTCAGTAGACTCTGGGCCCAATGATGCATGGGCTTTGGGACCAGGGTGTGACTTTTTGAGATGTGCTTGCGCGTGAGACAAATGGCTTGCCCCAGTGGGATTTCCACGACGAATGGAGCATTTTTGAAAATGGCGTTTCAAAATGTCACTGCGCGAAAATGTATCACGACAGAGTACACACATATACGGACGGTCTCCAGTATCTGAGAGGTGTTAAGAAGAGGCAAGGGGGGCATTAGTATTAGGATGAAGGACTTACGTCTTAACAAATGGCGTTTGAGATGTTTAGCATGGAGGTAGGTCTTTGTGCAATGAGGACAAGGAAATTTTCCATCTGCATCCTTGGCAGGAATCATGGCATTCTTAGTGGCACCAGGACCAGTCGCGGAGACCGGCTGGCGACCAGGGGCACTAGGCAATATACCTCTTCGACCTTGAGAACCCACAACATGAGTTGGAGGCTCATCTGCGAGAACATTTTGAAGCATATTACTTTGGGGATAAGCAGAGTGCATTGGATGATGTTGCGGTACATTGGAAGCAGGCATTGGTCTTAATGGCGGACCTCGATTGTTGTTCGCAGGTGCTGGAGCTATGGGCAAATTATGCGACTGAGACATAGCACCTGAAGATTGCGGCATCATGGAGGGAGGACGGTATTGTTGATGCTGCTGGTGTTGCTGATGCTGCTGCTGCTGCTGCTGATAACCATTGCCGTACATCATTTGCGGTCTTGCCTGTACGCCCCCCATTTGCGAATAACCTCCCGGTGTATTTGGAGTCGCAGGCGTGCGGGGTGTATGAGGCGCACTCCATGATTGCTGCTGCTGCATGGCGGCATGCTGCTGTTGAAGGGGGGGTAAAGTATGAGGCGGTTGATGGAGCTGGTTAGGAGATATAGAGATACCGGGAAGTGGGGAGTATGGAGAGTTGCCGTTGCTCAACGCGTTTGTCGAATGATACTGGGGGTTGTCCATAACGAATGAAAGATTTTGCAAGTTCGAACTGGTTTATTGTGAAAGTCGACTTGAAATCATGTAGATCGCGATTGAGCTGACACCTTGAATGTGGTTAAGGTTTGATCTTTGCTTGGAGGACGAGTATCTTTAAAAAGCACCAGGCCAATTGTTTAGCTTCGCGTTCTGCTTTTTAACAACTTGACACAATCTTCTTCCTAACAACAAAAGTACGTGTTCCAAATTTAACCACCAAGTAGGATAGGCAGATTTTTTTTATATGGGTTCCGTGCGGTTAGAACAATGAAGCGCGGCGGAATCAATGGTCGAGTATGTTGTCTGTGGATACGTGGGGGCGATATCTTGACTGAAGCGCGTCGAGGTCTTGGTGGTTTGCCAAACCAACGCAAGGGTTAAAAAGATACGCGTTGGAATAAGGCTGCTACTTCGGACAGGTGCTATGCCATCCATATAGTTTTGGGCCGGCAATCTGCAGTCGGCTGGAACTTCCTCGAAAGGGCCGATGGCTGGAGCCAAGGAGTTACAACAGGGTTATCTGCAATCGAATCCCCATGGCCTTCACGAAAAACAAGTGCAAGTGCACGAGTTAATGATTGAAGGGTGTTTTGGCGGGATTTTGAGGGAGAGAATTTTTGTGGGTGTGTACAATCCACACTGGCAGTCGAAGCTTCAGAATAAGTTTTGGACAACGTCTCGCCGCCATCCTCAAGTCAGTTGAAGCTTACCAGCTTTTTGAAGGAATCCTGTCTTGTCCGCAAATACTCTGCTTTGATGCCAAGTCATACGGTATCCCAAGACGTTAAGCAGGGCTCCAGTGGGCGATATGGCGGGCGGGCGGTCGCTCAAGGTTGCCTCCTGCAAAAGGATCCATGGTTTGAGGCCCAAATGATCTGGCATTTCCTTCAGTGCCAGCATGGAAGCCAAGATACTTGCGAATTTGGAATATCGGTTGGGAAAGCTGGAATGTGGAAAGTGGGAGCTTCTAGCCTTCTGTGCATCCCGCTGTGATTCAGAATATAGAAGCCACTCGAAATGATCTTGCGATATATTTAAGAGCAGTCTTGCGACATGCTCAAAAGTAGCCATCAGCGGTCGCACCGGCTGGTACAGCTTGGTCCTAGAGATGTTATTGAGCGTTCGCTAAGCTGAATCTCGTGTACATACCTTGAGCTTGTCCCAAGTTTTTTTAAATGCAGACCGAGCATTACGGGCGTACTTGACACCAACGCGAGCTTGCGTGATCCGAAGATCAAGTGTTTTCCAGCCAAAAACTCCGTCGTGCTTCTCTAAAGTCGACTTTTGACGTCAAGGCCGATAATTATTGATAGTAGTGCTCATACATGAGATTGAACTTGTAAGTTCTGGCAATCCAGATTCCAGAGAGCGATGCTCATCGGACCATTACGTTCGGAGCTTTCTGGGGCCAAGGAACTCCACAGTGGGTATCATGGTTAGAAGATTCAAAAACGGTATTGATGATGCTCTTTTGAACTTCCTTCTTGTCTTCTATACTCTTTTTGAGTTCGATGAGAAGCGGTAGTCTATGTTTGGCTGGCAGTAGAGGCGGGACCATCAGTAGGTTCATCGTCGAAATGGCGCTTGAATCTGGCAATGACCTTCAAATCGTGTAAGGTGAAACGACCAATAGAAGGATCCTCTTTGTGAACGAAGTAAATAGTCTTCAACTTTGGAAGAGCCAAGACGGTCTTGCGAAAGGTCTCATATTCCATGAAGTACGTCAATGGAATAGAGAAGGCGAACCTTGCAATGCCAGGAGACCAATGATTCCGTCCAAAATTCGCATTCCACCCGGACACCCCGACTCCTCAATCGCGGGTCTTGGTTACTCCTCTTCTCCTACTATCAAATGCTCTCTGAATTAAACCTCTCTTACCCCGTAGAGCAGGATTCAATTCTGTCAAGGCCCACCAGACAATGTTACATTCGGTTTCGTATATCTACAATGTCTGATGAAGGAAGATGGTCGACAATGGATTCGAAATATGCAGGCGTAGAACTGGGGAGCAAGGGCATGGCTGCGCAGTTTCTATGTCCTCTTGACAGGCAGTTGATGGACGGATGGTCGAGATCATTATCCGTGAGATCGAGCAGAGATGCTTCATGTACAGTGTCGGATTTCTCTGCTACTGCTTGAGCTGCTGGTTGGGTTGTAGGCTCATCATCAAAAGAGATCAACAAGTCATCCTCTTCACGAGGTTTCTTCGCAGCCGCTCCATCGCCGTCCGGAGCCAGAGAAAACTACTCGGCTTCTGGCTGTGTGACCAAGAAGCGAGCAATTCTGTAATTCCGCTCAAGGCCACCCTCTAGGTGGTGAATCATTAACAATGGCCTTCATCGACAGTAATGCACAGATGGAGAATGGATGACAGCAAATTAACTATCAACGCTGTAATTAGCCTCAACGCGAATGCAAGTTAGCAGTGTTGCCTTGAGAAGCAAAATCGTAGCTCTGACTGTAAGAATGACCATTCTGACCATTAGACATGCTGAATGCCATGGCAGGGTTCATAGCAGAGGACATAGTACTTGGCATTCCTCCGCCATATCCCTGATCAAAACTCGATCGACGAGGGCTTCAACCGGGGAGAGCTATAGCCCTAGGTGCAAATGCAGCTCACTTGGACCGAGGACTGCGCTTCAGAAGCACCGGGAGAGTTACGACGTATGTAGTTCTGCTTGTACGGGACAAAATTTGTTTGTAAGTAACGACCTCGATGTATCTCTACACCGGGAAAGTTACAATGGATGCAATTTTGTCTGTAGGCAGCAAAGCTTGTTTGTACGTAACAACCCGATGCTGAAAATATGCTTGAGTTGAAGGGGCAACGTGCTCGCTAGGCTAGGTTGAACAAGGCCGTGCCTGTCTCCGTCACTCCGAGCGCGAATTGGCGCTTGTGCAATGTGTGGTAAAAGTTTTACCTTGCTGAATATCCACCCATAACTACACCGCATTGAGAAAAGATGAGGCAGGCTATCTGTACGAATTCGCTTCAGTTCGTTGGCAAAATCTGAAGAATCCGAATCATCTCGATGGTCTTCATGCTCCGAGCTGACTCTCTGAGAACAGCTATGATTGATGCACTGCATGGTGGCCAGTGCAATATCAGTCGAACAACAAATATCGCAAGAGTGTCGAGTTGAAAGAGGGAGTTGAGCTTAGAGAACAATATCGCGAGCTTCAGAAGTTTGACTGAAAGTACTAGGCGTCAAAAGGCTGGCTAGAAATGGGCTCACGAATATCTATTGATTTTTTGTGTCAGTAGTGGATTAATCATAGCCGAGCGCAAGTTTACTAACCGCATCACGAAAACAAAAAAGAGTGGACGCACGCCGAATGGCGGCTGCAGGAAACTGTCTATGATTGCTATCTAAATCTACAACTAATAATACAAATAATAGTACATGTGACAATACAGCTAATAATACAAGTAATTATACAAATAACAATACAGGTGATGATACAATTACACCGGAAGTCTAGGGTGGTTCTTGAAATTGGTCTGCTTCGTCGAGACGAGCGTGGCGCCAAACCTCAGCTTCCCCAATTGTTGTTTCTCAGTGCAGGTAGGTTTAAAGCTGAAGGTGTATTGTTGAAATACCCTCGAATTTCCAATTCCTGGATATCACACCAAACAAGACAGTATCTTCCGAAAACCTCCTCAAAATAAGCAAGGTTGGGGTCATCTGAATTGAGTGGTGTGATATCCAGGAATTGAAAATTGAACCGATTGATATGCTTGACAGCGCCCAGTTGGTGCTATAATCATTGTCAGTTTATGGTTGGTTAAGGAGATCGGGTGAGAGAAGAATAGATAAGAATCGACTTACCCTGGGGCTTCCCAGACACCACCGAAGTCACTAAGCCACGCACACCCCCCGCACCACCATCTTCTGGGGGGTGCGAGGTGCCGTTGGTGTACGTGGCTTAGCGACACAGTTGCTGGGACAGTTCCATGAAAAGTACCAAGACCGCAACAGTTCTCCGAATCTGGTTTGGAAATGTGGAAGTGGACGTCCTTTTAACCTCCCGAAAGAATATGAACCTTCAGAATCAGAAATTGATGTGCTATCTGATGACCACTTTGAGATTTCTTCATGCCTGTGGCCTGAGGATCTGAGTACTGTAGCAGCTGACTGAGATAACGCACGTGGTGTATGAAACGTTGCTGCCAAGCCGGAGTTCTTTGATCGGAATTGACATGAGAAAATGGTGAATCGTTTCTTGGCTCATCAACAAAGGTTTCGGTCGATGCAAGGGGCTAATCATCTGACGGAGAAAGAGAGTGGATAATGAATAGCTTTCCTGGTGTGATTGAATTGAGGTGCTGTTGCGAAATCAAGACTGCAACGGAAACACAACCATGAAGTGCTATCTGATGACCACGACATGAACATTGACAAAGACTCGGGTGCACTGGAACAATTTGCAAGATCTTGACTTCTGCGATTGAGATTGGAATAATCTACACAGGTCGTTCCGACAATGAATAGATCAATGTCTTTGGGTACCTTTCCACACCGCTATACACTGCCTAAAAGCTTCGAATGTGATCGGAGTGTGCGAGATCTGGATGGGTGAAAAGGAAAGGGAATGGTAATTTATATAGGACGGTATCTCTATGCTAACAGTATTAGTCTCAAGGTGATATCAAACCAAAGGGTGTTACTTACCATTGAAACGCGGAGGAGATCCTCCGTCTCATCACTATCGCTCCCGTTCGGCTCTGCTGGCGTTCATGTGGTGCCGGGAGGCTATGCCCTTGCAGAAAAAGAACACCACTTTTACAAATTAGCTGGTGCAAAATCAGAGGTGAGTCTAGATTCACGTACCTTGTAAAAAATTCTAACCACGCGAGAACTTGTCCCAAGTTTTTTTGAAGGCAGACCGAGCACTTCGGGCGTACTTCACACCAACGCGAGCAGCGAAAGAAGCTGTGGCATCAGAGGCAGGAGCAGGAGCACCCCATGGATGTTGACTTGTAGGGGAGTCCCCCCGCACTGCTGAGAATACGGCTCGCGGTAACTAAGGAAGCGCTCCGTATCCGGGAGGGCCAGGCCTTTTGTTCATCATCGGTGCTGCCATGTGCATCAGCACAGTAGGATTGGCATATTTCGTCCCTCGTCCTGTCCACTGTTTCATGGTAATCTGTCATGAAATCTCGGCAGGTGACTGTAGGGTTGGTTAGCGAAATAACTTGTTGACTGGGTATCATGGTATGACTTACCTGTAGGTGTAACGTAAACGAGTGTGTGTAAAAGAATGGACGACTTCAACGAGGAAATCACGAAAAAGAATGGACGCACGCCGAAGCGGCTAAGGGAAACAAGCTGAAATTGGAAATCTAACAATAAGTATATGTACATAAGAACTCTCCACCAATGTCCTCATAAAACTCTTCTTCGTCCCTCACCCTGTGCACCCGTCTTCTGCACGCATAAGTTAATCTTCAAAGACCCGATGGTTTCTGAAGTGAACATACCGAGATTTCCGCACTATATCAACATAATCTTGGATTCGATCAACAAAGCCTCGAATGTCTCTACGCCAGTGATCGGGTACAACAAAATGGCCTAGGTTTCGACGCTGAGTTACTGGACGCTTTGAACCAAGGCCAAGGTCTACCCGGTAAGATTTATGGTTTTTTTCACACACAAGCCTCGTGTTGAACAAGGACATGCACGATCCAAAACTGTGGCTGGATAGACTGCCCGTGTTGAACAGGTCAGTGTATACCAAGCATACCTTTTTGGCGAGGACAAGCGGGTTCTCGGTTTCCCCACGGCTAGTAAGATCGTCAGTATATCAGCATGAAAAAAGTGGGAAATGGTGTAAAATAGAAGGAAACCATACCAGGCTCTTCAATTGCCGAAGTGCGCCATGCTGATTGCATACGCGGGCTTGGGTTAGCCGCCATTTCAATCATGGCTGGCAAAAAGCGACCGGTACGAGGGTTGAGTAAGCAGGCTCGAGCTCCCCATTGGATATCCGGCTTGACCGGGGCGCAAGGCCATCAAAATGAACGCCCCAATAGCAGGAACACCCAATCATCGCATTTCCAGCAAAATTGCGCAGAAATGCTATGAGTGCTCCTGTATTGAAGGACGACATGGTTTGGGACCATGATCAGCTCCCAGAAAATTAACACTCTCGTCGCACTCAGCGAGGCAGGTGCCGAAAATCTTTATCTTTGGGCTGCAGCTTAAAGGTAACTCGCTGGAATTGATGAGGAGACAAAGCTCCGATGATCATACCCGGGAGGAAAACCCAGAGAAATCGTCCTAAGTCAGTTAGCTAACAGTCGAGGATGGAGAGGGGTAAACTGACAACAGTCGGAGGAGGAGAGAGGATGACAGTGAGAGAGAGACTGAGATGAATGGCGACTGAGAAGTATGACGACAAGAGAGGTCGAGGTGACATTAAAGAAAGCGAGATGACAATAAGGGAGAGCCCGACGACTGTAACCAAAGCTGGGTGACGACAATGATGTCTTGGCGTAAATTCTTGGCAGATTGATTGGATGACGACAAGGATCACCTCACGTTATTCTTCTTCCAAAGAGACAGTGAGAAGATGGAGATGGGTTGACATGGTGTTCGTAGCGAAGAGATGACATCAATGACCAAAAAAAATGATGAAAGACAAGAGAGGCAGAAACAACAAGTATGTATTGCAGTTCATCGAAAGATAAGGAGCATCGACCTGGGACATAATGTCTGCAAGAGATGGAAGGTTAGCTGCAGTACCTGAGATCATGGTCAAAGATTAGCATCATGCATATGCAACAAAGAACAAAGGTAAAACTCACCACATTTCACAATCTGAGCACCAAAGCCAACAAACCCAAAGAACCAACCACCAAAATATTTAAGAAGATCGGTCTGGTCACTTGATGCAAGTGGAAGCAGCAACCAGCAAATGTTGAGTTGAGTGGCCGAAACCATGTGCGGGGTGTATGAGGCGCGCTCCAAGGAATGCTGCTTTGCGGCATGCTGCTGCTGAGAGGCAGCACACCTGTGCGGGGTGTATGAGCGTTCTGGTTGTCGCGTAATTGGATGATTATACACTGTTGGTTGACTACTTGGACGCGGTGGAACTGGCATGTTAGCCACCCGCATTTGTTGTGAATCTCTGCGCTCCTCTGGATGTCCTCCCATTGGACCTTGTGGTGGTCTTTGACCGTATGTTTGTGCCTCCCGCCGAACAAATGTGCGGGGCGTATGAGGCGCCCTTTGTGGAATTTCTAGATCAAAGTTTTGAAGTTCTGCAGCACGTGGTATGAGCGGGAGACGTTCATAACTTCTGTGGCGAAATGGGTGTTCTAGGCAGTAGGCAGCAAGTTAGTCAGTCGATCAAGGACGCGTAAGCGGGAATGTGGAGACAACATACCATTGAAGCCAAAGCAGAGATCAGCTGCATTGTGCGAGTACTCAGCAACAACGCGTGGTCAAAGTGGTAGCTGAAGAATTGGGGTTGGTCAATGTGAGATTGAGAAGGAACTTGACGAAAACAAGTCTGCGACGACGAGTTTATTGGTTTTTCGCGACACCGACAGATGTCAATGGAAGTAAAGAATACTTGCAGTCCACTTTCAGGAAACTTGTACGGTTGACAGTGTTGGAGACAGCAAGTTCATCAAGTGATCACCTCGTGACAAGTACCACGCAGCCGAGATTGCAGGCAACGCACTTGAAATTTCTGCACGCCAAATGTCAGTAATTGGAATCAGCGAGAGTCTGAAAGATTTTTGAATTCACTTACTTCAATTTCTGTGAAAATAAGATCAGTTGCAGCTTCGGGTGGCGAATTTCGATGTTGCGATTGCGTTGCTGAAATGGCTCTTGGAAGGAATGGCTCTGGGTTCGGATTTTTTTGAAGTATCTGCCGGGGCTGTAAGAACTGATTAATGAGGCATTTCAGAAATAATTAAGAAGATCGAGAGGTAATTGTAAATGAGGAATTAATTTGTTAATGGTGTTGTGGATAGGGGCTTTGCTACTATAGCTGTCCGAGGTGCTAGATCGAAGACCTGAACCTCGAGAAGATCAATTGACAGCTAGAGATCTTGAATTCTAGGAACTCAGAGAATATATCTGATGATCATAAAGTCAATAAGGATGCTTCTGGTGATGGCAATTGTTAAGTGTTGTGTTAGAATTGATGAGGTTGGGGAAGAGATTAAACAACTTGACTTCAAGGGGCTCAATTTCTGTCGGAAGAATTTTCAGGAGCATCAACTCACGTTCTGGAGATAATAGAAAGCCAGCAATTGAATAATGATTACAATCATTGATAGAAACAACAATAGAAGAGGATGCATGTTGTCGATGTCTGATTTTGAAATGGAGGAAGTTGGATGGATTTTCCAAGAACAAGAATGCAAGTGGGAAGAAAGAAAAGAAAAAGAAGTAAAATTAAAAAGACAAGTGGCAAAAGACAGCAGTCAAACCTGATTTCAAATCAAAATTCAAATATTTAAAATTATCATGCCATTTAGAATCAGAATTTTTGAAATGGCAATCTCCGGTGGGCCGAGGCCGGCCTCGCTTCGAAGGCGGTAGGGCCAGATATGGCTCTAACTGGCCGATATAGCAAATCTTTGATAAGATCACAGGAACAGGTGCAGAAAATTGGAGGTTGGGATGGAAAATCTTTGTTTTTTCTTGTTGTTGAACCTATCAGTATTGTCGTCCAAAGTATTTTGTCATACAAAAAAGAGGTCCGAGCTACAGAGCCCGGAGGTTTCCTTCCTTTCAACCTATTTTTCCTTGATACCAAGCTATCTAAACAGGTCTAATATTATGCATATGCTCAATTGAAAGAGATGCCGATAGCCGTGTTTATTTCTAGCTGTGGAAACGCAGATCGAAGATTGTGAACCCAAACTTAGAGATCGATGAATACTTATTCTTGGTCTCTTGCATTCTGTATTACTAAGTGCGCGTTAACTACACTCGTAAGTCGCTCCTCGCACCCCATACATGATACAAGGTATGGAATTCATTTGCTAACATAGCCCTCAGGCTATTCGTTTGCTCACCCACGCTCACAAAAATGCCAAGCCTTTCCTCCCGCCTCAAATCACTGCGCCAAAGATTCCACAAAACCAACAAAAACGAAGCTCATACCCTTCTAGAGAAACTTCTCAACGAGCTTACCAAAGAAGAAATAGAGGCGCTCAATGAAAAACATGCATTCTGGCGCTTCTCCAACCTACCCATCGAACTCCGCTACCGAATCTGGTTATTTTCACTCCCCTCCAGCCGCATCATCAAAATAGTTGGCAGTGAAGGTCCCATACGATCCGTTCCCTCCGCATACAATACACGACCTCGCGATATCACCATCAGAAAGCCGCATAAAATCAAGAGCGTAGAGTATGACGAAATTCCACTTCGAAACGTATGTGCCGAGTCCAAGCGAGCTGTTGACAGATTCTACAAAACGATTACCTACCAGCGCTTTCTTCCAGGAAGTAAAGTTCGAGTTCCGATGGATCCTCTAGTTGATATCCCTTATTTCACGTCTTTGCGCTCTATGATGTGGGTGATGCGTATTCCTTGGATACCTTACGCATTAGATAATGTTAATTGGAATCCGTACTGCTATGATCTTATTCATTTAAACCTCAATCCCTCCAAGGATCCTATCCTCGGCTCTCGACAAATCATCCTCGATCTTCGCGGTGCCTTTTATTCAAATCACCCGAGAAGACAATTCCCATATGCACTTGCTACAGTGATACGACTTTGGCCACAAACATTGGGTTTGTTCACCCAATTTCCCAATTTGGAAAATGTGATTCTGGTGGGAAAGAAGGATGAGTGCTCGAGGAATATTATTCGTACGTTTCTTCCGCATTATCAGAAATGGACGAATAGGTTTTTGTTGATTAGGAAGACGAGTGATGAGGCGAATAATCGTAAGAGGGATGGTGTTTATCCATGGGGAGATGATTATACATATAAGATGCCTACTATTACTGTCATGTCGAGGGACCAGCTCATGCTTTATTTGGAGTGGATTGGTGTTGAGCCTACGGTTTCGGAAATGCCTGGTTGGGGAATCGAGAGAGTTAAGGGGGATCATGAAATGCCTTTAGCAGATAGAACGCTGGCACTCTTTTAATTACTCACCTTGGAGACTTATGATTTATTTCACGGCTCTGTAACTCTTCCAGCAATATCCGATGAGTAACAATTGCACGTTTAACAAATAGAAACTTACCCATTCTTCGTCGTAAGGACTTTTGGGATAGCCTACTGAACCTTGAAAAATTTTCATTGGCCATAATCCCCGATTGGCGTGATGTCGTCAAGCTCCCTACAAGTTTCGTTCTTTGAATCTATAAGAGATAATCAAAAACCCAAACTCTGCACCTGCCTTACTTCTCATATTTCCTTCGAGGGTCTAACCCGCAGCGCTTTCAAATTCTCGTCCTGATTCTGCCCATTATTGCCTTGCCTCTGCCTTGCCCAAACCTGCCTGACCCTCTTGAAGCTTTGCCTTGCCTCTCCTTACCTAGGATCGTTGATGGCGTCATCTTGTCTAGATTCTCGGCAAGGCTAGGACGGGAATTTGAAAGTGCTGCCAGTAGTAGTAGTAAAATTAATCCCCAACCTTCCCATGTATTCAAGCAAGTTATTTTTGGAACCAAACTAGCTAAACCGGGAGAACTAATATAATTTGAACACCTATCTCACATTCATCTTTAGATGTGAATTCACTTCCCATTCTCCTTCCTCACCCACCCATGTAACAACATAGAAATCCCAAAAATTCCAAACAATTGAACTTCAAGTGGAAGACTTACCTCACACACCAAGTAAACTACAATTCCACTTTATATCCTAAATTCCCCATCCCATCAAAGCCTATACCCAATCCGGTGTAATATTTCCTACCGCATTTTTATGATCAACCTATCACCGCCACCAGTACCCACCTATTCCAGACATCTAAAAGCCAATAACCCACTTCTCGCCCATTCCCTTCATTCACTTCATACCCCCAGAATAACTTGAATCTATCCTTGCAAACCCTCAAGATGTGAAAAGTAAAATCTGCACTCCCACGCAAATACTGGCTTTAGATTTTTAATATAATATGCTGAGAGCTTCAAATGGGAACTGGACATTGAAAGTTGACATCCTCAAACTGGATGGAAAGTACGAAGTGTGCTTTGAAATCTTCCAGATAATGAATCCAGGGATCCGTTCTGTGCTTCTGGAATCAGATATTTGTTTCCTGCAGCGCAAATCCATTCGGTACAGGTGGCTAGATAGTATCTTCGGCGCGTTCCTAGCTCTCTGGGTAGTGGCTATGTCGAGTCGGTATACTTGTCCATATGCATGATGGGAAAGCATTGGTTTATTTTTGCCGCCATTTATTACTACAGTAAACAGTGTGCAATCTATTCATCTTAATCAACTGTCGGTTCCAGAGAACCTCTCATTTTAGCTTACACGATACACTTATTGCATCTGATAAACAACAACATATATATATCCTCACAATCTCAGACCACAATACCAAAATCACTTCAAAGTAACAACACCTTAGTGCTTCTTTGTACTTATTAATAAAATGTCAAAGATTCACTATACTACCTAGGAGCTTAATAACAGAGCACTCTCGATTACCATTCCAATCCATTTTCCCTCCAAATTCCACTACAACTGCTTTCAACAACAAATTTAGCTAACAATTTAACATGCCTTTCGTCAAGAAAGCTGACAAAAATAATGCTGCTGCTGCTACACATTTGCGAAGCACCACCGGCGCCAAGAAAGCTAATCCTGTCTTCAGGATTAATGTATACAAGACCTACATAGTAAATGACAGCATGTTTCCCATGAGATATTGGCAATCATTGATACCGTGGTTATCTCATCTCAACTACGAATGGTTCAGATGACAACGAGACTATACTGACGGTTAGGATGACAATACAATAAATACTGTAGGCTGATCAGTGGATGTAGAAACTGTAATTCGCCCCCCGCTTTCCTCCACGATTCCGCTCAACCTTCTTCCCCAGTTTCCTCTGCGCTGTCCCCCACCGTCCGTACAATCATGATCCTCAAAAATGTTGTCGGGATTCGAAATTCGATCATTGTGGCGATGATGATAGATCCTCGGCCCTGTGGTGGGATTAAATAGTAAATTCTAGGCGCCTGACATTTCAGCATTTTCCCTATCACTCGTTACATCCCCCCTGATCGCGCGATCCTCCTTCCGATATCGAAAAGTATTCACCTGACATGCACAGAACTTCCTAGGTATCTCCCGATCCACTCATCCACTCATCCACTCAACAAAGAATACTTCCCATTCCATACGCTTCTATTAGTACGTATCACATGCCATTCTACTCCACTCCATTCCATTCAATTCCCATTCAAAATATTCAACACTCATCCCCCCTCTTTCAACCAATCCCCATTACCCATTCCCCACTTCAAATCTAAGTAAATCAAATCAAATCAAGTATTAATAGCCCCCTCTTCCCAATCTCCATCTTTTCTTCCATAACACAATGTTATACAGAAAACATCCAAAAATAAGGTGTTTTGAGTCAGCGCGTCCTAGCATAGTATTCGCACTCCATATCTCCCTGGTTTGATATTGCTATTGTAACAAGTAATAACTTGAAAAAAGCTGTCGGGAAGTTCTACGTATCTCATCTCATATCGAAGAAGAAGTACGGGACTACTAGTATATCGTCCGTAAGGTTTGTATGTTTGTTTTTATATTGATATTCTTTAAGATATTAGATGAAACTTGATACTGTGTTTTGAAATATTGGATGGGACTAGTTGCTCCTCTCAACTACTTACTGTGTTGTGTTATATACACATAACGAGGTGAACATTTCTCCATCCATGTCTCCATTACCCTGCACATAGACGCAGCATATACACATACAACACACTCTACTACTGTAGCAAATAGCGGTAATTGTTACATACGACCAGCCATCCGAGAGCTTGAACCTGTCCTGTCTTATCGCTGCGCAATAAATGAACGAAATAAATTACATTAAGTACCTAATATTGTAGCACCAAGTAATAAACGCCTACCAATAATAACAGCAGTAAACTCCGATAAATTGATATTAGAGCATGTTATGATTTCAATTTTATGATAATTTATGTCTTCAAGTCAATGTTTCTTTTGTGCCATATATTCTTCTTGTATTGTGTTTGTTTTCCCTTTTTAAATAAGCCGAAGCCTCATTGAAGGTATCTCACTTGTACAAATCCCAAAAATTATGCAAATTTCCAACTTTAAGTGCTATAACAGCTGCTAGAAAGACAATGATGGCCCACACCAAAATCGTCAAATAGTTGAGCAACCTTTGCATCGCAATTTGGGTTTTGACACCCATTTGGATGGTGATTTGCACACAAAAATTACCACATTAATAAACATTTCTTTCTCATCTTATTAGGCATTCACTACTCATACTATCATACAGTCATGCTGTCGTATCATCACGCTATCACACCATCATGCCATCATGCAATCTCCTTCCATCTAAGTCGCAGATGAATTCACATTCGCATACTGTACACATGCGCATCCCCACTACAGTGAATAACGCCCCCTTCTCTCCCCGCCCAGCACCATCAACCTACTCCAACATACCTCCTAACTTCTATATCCTATAAATACCCCCCAAACACCCACCCTCACCAAAGCAGTTCCCACATCAAAAGTCCGCACAAGAGAAAGATATGTGCGAATCAGTAGTCTAAAACCTTCTCATCGTAATCATACATCTTCATGTAGTCCAGGTATATACTCCGAACACACCAAAGAGTTTAAACCCCATCTAAACAAATTATTATAAATAGCAATCCCACTATACCTATCCCATCTCCTTACATTCAGATGATAAAACTTTTTCTATCTCGGAAAAGAGTGCATTTGGTTTATTGCTGTTATTTTTTAATTGCCATTGCCATTGCCATTGCCATTCTCGCGCTCCAAAAGTAAACAAACAAAACAACACCAGTAAACAAACAAAATAACACACTCACCACCAACCGTATCTCTCCTTTCTGCCTCCCTCCCCTCTCCAACCCATATTTCTCTTCTATTCCTCCACCTTCGAGTAATTCGCTACAATTCTTACGGTATAAATAGATAATTGAAAAAGGTCAATCACCAGGAAATTAAACCAGTTGAGGATATTGGAGGCAGGGGGAATACTTATACCTCCCCCCTCCTCCCCCCTCCTCACCCAATACAGCCCAATACAGCTCAACATAACCCAATACAGCCATACATCCCATCCGTTATCTCCTATAAATACCCCCCAAACATCCAACTCAAACCCAAACAACACACTTAAACAACAGACTCAGAAACACGCGTTGAAGGAACTTTTCTTCAGCCCAATAGATAGAGGTAGTAACATAACATCTCATACATACATATAGGTGAAGTAGATGTACACTAAACTTCAATCCCTAGTCCTCAAAAAAGAACGGCAATTACTCCAGAGAACAACAATGATTACCATTTATTGTCATTCTAGATTTGACAAAATAACAAAACAACAGCAAAAATACCGTAAAACCATAGTAGTCCAATTACATACAACTCACTTAGAAAAGAATCAAGACTTAATATTGTAAGCAAAGCCACTCTTAGCCAACCTCATAATCTCATGGGTAGTGAATAAAAACCCTACCAAAAACCACATAATAAAATATATATATATATATATATTTCAAACAACCACATCCCATCATCAAATAGAGCAAACTAGGATTATGAGTAGTAGAAGTTATATGATCCGCAGTCGAATCGGTGCCCAATGGCGTGCGTAGTAGAAGTGGCCTTAGCAGTCGAATCTGTAATCCCCGTTCTAAAAAAAATATTTTTTGTATTTTTTAGTTCTGTTTTTGCTTTATCAAAAAATTAATCCTCTCCGACGAAGTAGAAATCCCTCTCATCCCATCTTGTCAGTATTGTGATGAAATCTACATTAAGGATCCCGAAAATAATGACCTGTCCAGCCTAAACCATCCTTTCCTCCTACGATACAGTACAAATGTATGCATCCCATGAGTCCTGTAGCACTCCCATTTTTTGTGTTCCTTCAAGCATATCAACTCGTGTTACGGTATTCTTTCATTTTATAGCTATAGGAAGAAACCTCAATATTGACACGAAAAGATGTTGTTGAGTCTATTATTTGTAGTTAACATGAGGAGATTGGGGTTCATAGGAAGTGAATTGTAGCAGCAGAGACAAAACTAGATAAACTCCATCGAAATAGAATTGAATTAGGTATGGAAGAAACTCATGACCCATACAGTATGTATTACTTTGTACAGAATACAATGTAGCAGCATCTTCCTACCTAAATCACCATCTACCTAATATCGAGTAAAGGAGAGTAAAGGAAGAATTATTGAAGAGTCCACCTCACCTCACCCCACCCTATCTAACCTCAAAGCACAGCACAACACACCCAACATCCCAGCAAAACAAAACAAAACAAAACTGCAATTCTAGAATCTATAAACGCACGAAAAGAAATTTCGTTCTAGGAAAAGAGAAGGAAGGTAACAACAAGTGTATGTATGTAAGTGTACAGAATTTTATAAACCCCCCGGCAACCTAATTTTCTCCCCTCCGCTTATCCCCTTCCAATCCTCTTCCACTTTATTCGTCTAGTCTGCCAAGTTGTATTGTGTATCGTGTATCGTATTGTATCGTATCGCATTCGGGGAAGCAGT
>JWJB01000444.1:0-10000 GCA_000812895.1 Rutstroemia sydowiana | reverse complement strand
GGTTGGGTTGGATTGGGTTGGATTGTTGGTGTGCGGTTAGTTTGATGTATGTTTGCTGTGCTGGTATGATGTGCTGGTATGAGATATGATTCTAAGGGCCTGTAAGTGGCTAGCTACTTGTTTATCTCTCTAATATATTATGGAATGTGTAATATTTTGAACGAATTCGAAATTGGAATTATAATCACTATCATTATGATTATGATTAAGATTAGCCTAGATGTGGAGTTCAAGGGGATACAACAGCGATGATGAATTGTTACTAGTAGGAGTTGTTGAGACGGTGAGTTTGATGTTATAGTATTATTCAACGTTTCATATCAGTCGGTGTCTTTTCATGGGTTTCTATCTACCAGGCTGGTATTTGGATTCATATCTGTATTGTCGGTGATTGATGAGAGAGGATGGTACTGGTACTGGTATCCAGCAGACGTACTTACTATACGAAAGGGATAATCGCCCCCCTCCCCTTCCCCAACCCTCATCCGTCTTAACTATACCCATCAACCCAGTGCCGGTGCAAAGTACTATACTTTTGCGCATCCTCCTTCACAATCCAGTCCATGCGTTTCTCCCTAAAACAGCACGTGGTACAGTAATATACCCACCAAATCCAAGTCCAGCGTTGTCTACTCAATGGAAGACATAGTCACGTAGATTTTCAATTCTCGCCTGGAATTGAAATCGGAATCAGAATTGAAGAGTGTTGTTGTTAAAGCTTAAAGCCCTGCATCTAGATCAAGATGCAAATCCAAATCCAACCACACGATATTACCTCTCATTGACTTCCAAATCCCAACACGCGATTCCCAATCAATCAATCAAAGAGTACTGCACAGTAAAGCATTATATGTTTCAAGAGCGCAAGTTCCGATCGATATATGCTGTATATTTCGCGGCTTATGAGTTAAAGCTTGGAAACGACTCGGAGGTATGAAATATCGCTGGTTAAAATCCTCTTGCTCTGTTTTCCCTTTCTCGTTTGGTTTTGGTTGTGCTGAAGCTTTCCTGTTGTGTATTTTGCAAGTATTTCCTAGGGTGAATTGATACTTCTTGATGCAAAGTAATCTATGTTCGGAGAGTGGTAAGACAGCTCATATATGAGTATTCTTGTGCATACTATATGGCCATGGTATTTAGCCACATGCGCATCTCCTTTTTTTTTATTGGTATCCGATCTAGCGGAAACCTTCACAAATTAAGGAAAGAAAGAAAGCAACTCACATCTTCATCATAATGATCCCATCACCGCCTAAAAATATCTCAGCAATCCATTTCCCTAATCCTTCCCTCTCTCCCCCCCCTCCAACTCAAACCTCTTCTCCACCGCACCCAATTCCACCTCATCCCTCCCCTCTAACTCATACATCTTCTGCCGAGCCTCCATCTCCACAAACTGGGATCGTGATTCACGTTTTGATTGAGAGTGGAAATAAGAGTTGAAATGGTATTTATAGGAAAAGAAGTTTTGTAATCGTGGGCGGTCGCGGATTAGAGTGAAGAGGAGGAGAAAGAGGAGGAGGATGATTATACTTATGGTTATGCTGATTATTTCGGGGGTGTGGGTGCGGGTTGAGGTGGATGTGGAGGAGGGTGTGGAGGTGCTGGTTGGGTTTGGAGCGAGTGAAAAGGTACTGGGTGTGCTTGTGCTTTCTGGAAGTGATGATGAGGATGATATTGATCGGGATAAAGACGACATAGTTAAAGATGAAACCAAAGCACCACTCAACAACGACGAAGAAGCTACATCCGATACCAATACCGTTGTAGGAATCACCGAGGACGTTGACGATGCCATCGATGAAGTAGCCGTATCCCCAACCACAACAGTCGACACCCCTACACTCTCCGTACTTGTCGTCTGAACATTTTCCGCCGTAGAAGAAGAAGCTACAGAATCCGCATCAACAATACTAAAATACCCAGAATTCGAAGCCTGGGAATCGGCTTTTTGTATTACGAGTGATGGTTGATCATATGATTGGAGATTTAGAGATGTGCCGGTTGATGGTATACTCCATATGTAGTATAAATTGCTGAGAGGGACGTCGCCTGGGTTGTGTTAGGTTTGACGTACTTACTTGTATATATGGAGGGGAATTGGAGGGCGGGGAAACATACCGATTACAAATAGACTCTGTAAGTTGAGATCACTGGTTGATTCGATTCGCATGAGACTTAGTTGGATGTTTGGATTGTTAGGGAAATCATCTAGATCGACACTCCAGGTTATATTGTAGTCTGTACCGGCGACGAGGGCCTCATTTTGGGTAGGTGCCAAGAGTTGGAAATTTCCGGTGGAAGACGTGCGTTTACTGCGCGTATTTGTGTTGATAACGCCGTTGGGCGTTGTGCTTTGGATCGGAAGCAGGGAAGTGCAGAGGAGGCTGTGATGGTTCATTCTGGATTGTGTTGATGAGTACAAGAAAGGCGAGGGTGCTTGCTATAAGGTATATAGCATTTGGTAGAAAGATATTGGAATGGTAAAGTGTGGGTGTTTGGATGTAGGTTTGGATATGTGTGGGTATACGAATGCAACAGAATGAGAGAATAAGAGAGTGAACAAATCGGAAACGAAGGCAATACGAAATATCCCGACTGATCTCCATGCATCATGTATCAAACTATATGTACAAGTACATCACGACGCAATTTAACAAACCCCATCTTAAGTATACTATGTATCTGCCTTGACAATAAAATATACTATAGCATAGCCGCAACCCGCCTCTAGAAAGGAAGAACCGGAGGGGTGAAATCGACTGCGGTAACCAGCATGTAACACTGACTTGATACAGATATATGCGAACGGCAAAGTGTGATTAAAGCTTAAGCTTAATTGAACTTGCAATCAAAAGTTGAGTTGCAGTGGATGCGTTCCTACGAATTGGTAAGAAATGGTACTGTAGATGGCATGATGGATAAAGCTGAATGAAACACACGACAAGAGGGATATATATAATGTGTTGTGGTGTTGTAACTCATAATGTAACATGAAGTACTCATCCTATCGGAGAACTACGGGAAAGAAGGAAGCCTGGAAGGAAGGGTTGTGGGGGCGGGGGCCAAAGACTTGAAAATCGATGGATTTGCTTATTTTTTGGACCTTGGGATGCGGACCTGGTAAAGAAAGACTGCCTTTGAAATTTCCCAGCGTAATTGGTTTGTAGTAGGTAGCGAGGCTTAAGTTTGGTGAATAGTGAGACTGTCGTCCCGACTTTCGTCCCAACTATATTGAATCTCAGACCCACCAATCAATCACAAACCCCCTCCTCCCCACTCCAAAGTTTTGTTGCACGTCTTATTGCCAACGAACGCCTGGTGCCCAAAGTAAAAAGTAGTAAAATTTCCCCTCCCATATGGGAATTTTCTATTAGGACCACTCACTTAACCACTCGGCCATTTGTACTGTTTGCTCGAATCACAAAATCAAATGTCATTGTGTGGTATAAGTAGTTTATGATCCAGGGGAAAGGTATTCATTATTGAATAACATGTTCTAATGGACTTTCATCCTAACCCTCTGTATCACCACAAATAGATTACTGCTTCTCGGGTTTTGGATATAAAAATCGCAGGTTTGTCAACTCGATTACACAACTCTTAATTCTTTCAAATAGTATATTCAAGTCCTTTTGGCTTACTTGCCACAGATCTAAAATATATAGAACAATTTATACTCTTCTTATTTTCTTTCGTTTGAATTTCTATAACTTTTGTATCGAAAGCAGGGCTCAGGAAAGAGACACGATTGACGATATAAGCATGCACATCAAGATCAAATGTCCCGAGGAATGGCAAAGAGGTAGAAGTTCGCAAATATAAAAAGTAAAGATGGAAAGAGAAACGTAGTTCGACAGAGCTGACATACGTCATGATTTTGGGTACTCGCAGGTGAACGCAAATCAAGCAGCATTCGAAGAGGCGACTGGGGATAGAGTTCACCGGAGATGCCTTTCTTTTCCATGGGGGAGGAGTTTATATGTTGCAGAACCCATTTCGCCCTATGTGGAAGTAGCGCGAGAGAATGAGGAAAGAACGACATCCCGGATAGAACGGGAATCCAGGGTCATGGATTTCACAAGATGACTTTTTGGGACAGACGGGTAGTATAACATCTGGCCACTTGGCATGAGGCATACGAAGATGGTAGAAAATGAGTAAATCGTTATGCTCGGAATAAGAGCATCGTTCTCATGCCATATAGATATAGACGACAATCTTCCATCTTGATAAACCGCAGCGTAAGCAATGTATGTGTCTCACTCGTAAGGGATATCGCCTCCAATGCTTGTACTTGCATTCGAATCTACCATGCTATGTGTACACTTTTCACCTCCCCTCCATGCCCCACACGAGTGATTTCATCATTTCCGTCCATGCATAAACCCCCTCCGCCACATTTAGTTCTCGCAATCGAAGCTCAAAATCTAATGATGCGCACTCTCCTCCTCAGGCTCCTCCTCGAACCAATCGACCTCCTTGACTGCGGCGCCGCCCTCAGCTTGTCCCTCTACCTCGACCGTACTAGCTTCATAAGCTTGCAACTCCTTCGCGATATCGGTTTCCTCGGGTGATTGTGGTGCCTTTGGTGGAGAGAACTTTTGAACGTGGCCCTCGGAATCTGAGGCTTTGACTGCAGGTATTTTGTAGGATTTCAATTCTTTGAGGTAGAGCTCTTGGACAAGGTCCGCTGTTCGGAGTTAGTAGATTTCTTGCTTGTGCATTTCTATGTTGGTGTATTTGAAGCATTTGAAAAATAATGGCAGGGTACATGTATTAGACAGCAGATGTGAGGAAAATAAGAGGGGGAAAATACCACGACGAACGGCAGTAGGGACGATAAAAGTTCGTTTGCTGATGGTTTGTAGTCTCGCAACGCGGGCGAATTGAGAGCGCTTCTGCTGTCAGTGATAATTTGGTGATAAATTGGAGAACAAGCATACCGAAGCGCGGACAGTTTGTGAAAGCATCTTGACGGGTATAGTGACTGTCAATTGAAGATCGTAGAGGCCGTTGGGGTGGTTCAGAGGGATATTTCGAAAGATCCTCTGAAGCGAGGTTCGAGTTGATTTTGATTTTGGCCTGAAATATAGCCCGAGATTTAAGGTTTTCAGCTCACTATAAATTCCGGAGATGACCCGAAACCAATTTCCGGTGATATATTTGGAGGGGCTATTTGCAAGTTGCAAGTTGCAACTTCAAAACTTTGGAAAACATTTAGTATAGTGCGCACAGAATGATGTCGCCGATATGGATTCCGGCGTCTACGTGCAAGTTTCCTGCTCACTGCTCAGGATTTTGCGAATATAAGGTTGATCGACTTTTGCAACTAGAGGTCATTGGACGGGGAGGCAGCCAGCCTTATTAACCTTACTTTGCATAATACCACAAATGAATAGTCATCTGAGTTACGTTTGATTTCCGCCATCAATTGGTATATTTTCAAGCCGGATAATTTCCCTAAGATTGTCCCCGCACGCTTAACTTAGTTCTACATACTCTTGTCTCGTACACCGGCAGTTTGGCAAACGGTCGTCATGGACACACGGCGGGAATGGGCTATTGCACGCGCAATGAAAAAAACTACTAATTATCACAAGTCTATTGATTTAACCAACAATAAAGGTGCCGAGCTCTGTGATCTCTGCGAAAGCCTTGTCGTCTCGGGTGCACAGCTTCAGGATGGTCATTTTCAAGGCACTTGGAAACGAAAACCTAAGCTGCCGGTGAGCGTACTAGAGATTCTGAATGGCTCAAAAGGAGGTTGTCGCATTTGCATGGTCGTTTGGAAAGCCTTTGTGCATACAGCTACAGAAGCTCATGAAGAACAAGATTATAACCACGGTAACGAGACTGCATCGTTGATTGAGAACGCTTGGCGTTATCGCATAGATGTTTGGCAGTCAGGTTATTGGATTAT
This sequence comes from Rutstroemia sydowiana, assembly GCA_000812895.1. Lineage (NCBI taxonomy): Eukaryota > Fungi > Ascomycota > Leotiomycetes > Helotiales > Rutstroemiaceae > Rutstroemia > Rutstroemia sydowiana. The sequence goes on along the minus strand of JWJB01000444.1, from coordinate 4,077 downwards.
TCTTCCAGCTTTATATAAAGTATGTGTGTCTCGAAAGTCAGAGATTAATCACACAAGGGTTCATCTTGATGAGATTGTGATATTGCTAGATGCAGTGAAGGGTGAGAAACTCTATTATCTCTTTTTGTTTCCCCAAGAAAATAGCATTGAATTGCAAAATATACATTTGATGTGCCGTTGTGCCTAATTCCTCTGCGGACAGGTTACCAAGAAGCAGTAAAGGAGTCTTCAATAAATCCTACCAGTCTATCAGACGCACGGTGGCAAAAGTTCTGTCATTCGATGATTGAAACATGTTGCAGATATCACCCTATATGCAACTCCTTATCATCTACCATTCTTGATATTTCGCTTTTGCCTACCCGTCTCATTGATCTTGGTTGCGATACCCCAAGGATTTGTTTATCGAAAGAGATACCATCTGGGAGTTCATATTCGACATTGAGCCACTGTTGGGGCAGTCTGCCAATTCTGACTCTGACGACGAAGAATTTGCAAGAATTCCAGCAGAAGCTGCCCCTGTCTCAACTAACCCAAACATTTATCGACGCTCTCGATATCGGAAAAAGGTTACATCGAGATTTCAACGTTCGATATCTCTGGATTGACAGCCTGTGCATCATGCAGGATTCGATAGATGATTGGCTAGAGGAGGCGCCAAAAATGTCAAATGTTTATTATCGTGCTTTTTGTAACATCGCTGCTACAGCTGCTTCCGATGGATCCAAGGGACTTTTCTCTGCAAGAAATTCTGTGGCAGATGGAATTCTGTCTCTCCAGCATGGCAAGGCGTCTAAGCTACAATCATCAGATGCTGTTGTTATTATGGCGCTAGATCGATCAAAATGGCGCCGCGCCAGTAGAGATGCACCCTTGAATCAGCGGGGTTGGGTTATGCAAGAAAGATTACTTTCTAGAAGGAGCATTCGGTTCCTGGAGGGAGAAATGTTTTGGGACTGTCGGGAAATGGAGGCTTCAGAGACATTTTCACCCCTTCCGGACATTATAAAATCACACCTTCCAGCACTGCCCTTGAACGATTTCGAAATGCCAGATTTTGACTTTCGGAGTTTCTGGCGAGGATTCCTTGTAGATTACAGTAATACCTCGGTTTCTCATCCAGAAGATATCCTTGCAGCAATTGCAGGCGTTGCCAGCTTTTTTCAACATCACTTATTGGATCAAACCTACCTAGCAGGGATGTGGTTATTTGAGCTTGAGATGCAACTAGGGTGGTCAAGCCCGATGGACCACCTACCAATACATGTTGTGAAGGAGCGCGAGCTACCAAGTACATACGTGGCCCCGTCTTGGAGTTGGGCTTCATCGACCGGCAAATTTATTGGGTGGGGCTGGCGCTCGGATGAACATACATTTAATCAACGGTTTAATCAATTTGACCAGCATATGTTGCCTAGCCCGCCGAAGTGCTTACCTTTTGCTAAGTTTAATATCATTGAAGCACGAACTGAGGTACGTGGCAATAGCCCATTTGGGCCAGTCATCTCAGGCCACCTCCGGCTTCGTGGTCAATTATGGGCCGTACCATTTGACGAGTTCCTGCTCCTGATGCCAGGGGTCGCATCTTTGCGTACCAGAGACGTTTTATCTCATGACCATAAGTTAGAGATAATACTGGATCGTCGCAATTCTGACGAAGTGAAGAACTGGACCAGCGAACCATCATATTATGTATTTCCACTATTAGATGAGGATACAGAACTATCCTACACACGTTGTCTGGTTCTAAAGGCAAGCGGTACTCCTAAAAAATTGGTTAGGGTAGGACTCGTCCGGTACGCTGATCATGTGTTTGCGAAAAGTTCTATGTCTAGTTCAGGGAGCGCCAGTGAGAGCGACGCGACCATCACCATAGATAGTAATATCTACGAGGAATCACACGGCAATGGCGAGTACACAATATGTATCATCTAACAATTGTGGCTCAAAGTTTCATGGGATCCCAGGGAAGCATATGAGTCCGTCAGGCCAATGGGTTGATCACAATTTTTTCGGTCAGTAATTCGGGAGGGAATTTGAAGAAATGGATAATAGCACTGAATATGATTCTCCTTGACTACACTACCCTTAAGTAAAATTAACCAATTATATAAATTCGATCTATTGAATGGGATCTGAATGATGAAATTTTCCATATGCTGTTTGATAAATTGATTGATTGGGTGATAGTTGAGTGTGTCGAACCCACACTGATAGTTGAAAGAGATTTGAACTTGTTAAGGAGTATACTAACACCACCCATTAACATTGTCAAGCTGTCTTGGCAAACGCTATCTTCCCAAAGAGCCCATGAGCTTTCTAACAAGGGGTTTTAAGTGCGACATATTCCATTCATCATCTCTATAAAATGGAATATCAAAGTCTTTCTTCGTATTCCCATAATCATCATACGGATACTCCGATTGGACTCGTTTCCAATTCTGCATCATATCATCTGGAGGTAACCTCCTGCTCACAATTTCCAGAACCTCCTGGTTTGTGGTAGCGTCCATGACAGTAGTATACTCTCGTAAATTTTGAATAGTACGTAGCTGGAGCTGGGGGACCTTGACATGATGGGTGTATAGGTGGCAGTTTTCTAGGTCAAACCTCCATCTTTCCAGAGCATATTGTAAAGCTGTCTTGCCTGAATAATCCGTCATGTCTGGATCAACAGTTGTATCATTGATAAGGAATTCAAGGACAGGTATATTAACGCCATTATAAAGCGCTGCTGTGTGCAGAAGCGTCATTCCCTTGGAATTTGTCGTGTTTAAGTCCGTCTTGGAGTCCTTAACGTATCTCTTAAACATTTCCAGATAACCAGCTACAGGATAATGGTGTCTTGCATATAATTCAACGACAGATTCCCCCTTTTTATTCAAAGAATTTAGGTTACTCCCGTGTCTAAGAAGGTGTATGCAGGTTCTCCAACAGAATGGGTAGTCCGTAACTTCCTGATCCTGCATGATGAAAAAGTGCGCGAGTGCCGAATTTCCAAAATTGTCTGTATCGTTGACATTGACTCCCAACTCGAGTAACATCTCAACGCAAAAATGTGAGCCCCGACCGCTTACAGAATAGTGTAAGGCCGTCCTCCCACTATTGTCTTTGAGTTTCAAGATATCAAGAAAATTTCCTTCATAAGCTTCAAGAATAAGACTAGTAGTCCATGGATTACCACTTTCGACAACGTAGTGGATTGCAGTTTTACCCTCCATATCAGCTAATCCTATATCAGCTCCTGCACTTAAAAGAATTTGTACGGCTTCGGTATTCCCTGCTAAACAAGCCAAATGTAACGCAATTTGTCCCTTCGGATTTCGAACATTTGGGCAGACCCTTTCTTGAAGCAACAACTTTCGAAGGATATGGGAGCAATGTGAATCACACCCGAAGTAGACACGTGGAACATAATAATTCATGACATGTAAAAGTGATGAACCATGAATATCTTGCAAGGTGACATCAATTGCTTTATTACCCAGAAGGATTTCGACCGTTTCGTTTCGCATTGTGTTGTTTATTTCTTTGTCATGAGCAAGTCTCTTCGGTCTTCTTACCCCATTCATCTCATGTGTATCCCCATAAATGCAAGGTTTACCCTCATAAGATGAACACCGCGGACACACATGTCCAGAAATGGCGAAATGCAACGGGGTTGCTTTAAGATATGAAAGCACGTTAGGATCGGCACCTTGATCCAGAAGGAATGCCGTCATCGTTGGGTTTCCAAGCAATGCTGCAAAATGAAGAGGACTCCAGCCTTTAAAGCTACTTGTATGGATTTGTTTGGCCTTGCTTACATCCTCCCACCCGGAAGAAGTACGACTCTGAAGACCCGAGTTGATGGAAAACCCTTTTTGGAGAAGCATGGTCGCGGCTTCTTGTTTATTGCGTACAATGGACCAATTCAGTGGGCTCATGTTGTAGACAACCTTATCCGGGTTTTCACCAGCTATGGTATCTTGGGTTAACAATGGTACACCCTCAACATGATTATGCGCTAAACTATACAAAGTGTCTTTTATCCAATACTCATACGAAGCTGGATCAGCACCCATGCCCAATAAAAAT
>JWJB01000441.1:0-14725 GCA_000812895.1 Rutstroemia sydowiana | reverse complement strand
TTTAGATAGAGAATTTTTACCCATAATTACTAAAAAAGGCTAATTCGTGGGTATATCGAACCCTCAGGCGTACGAACTTATGCGTCCATCCTCTTTACTTCCATATTTAAAGAACTTACCGTCTGAAGTCGTTAATATGGGGGCGTTTTTTAAAGTCCCGAGCTGAGGTAGATGTAAGCTATCCGCGTGGTGCAACCTAGCTTCCACGATTCATCTATCTACTGGTAATGATTGTAAGTAATTGCTTCATCTTATTCCACCAAGGGGGGAAATATATAAAAGATGGGATAGGAAATTGAGAGGGTAGGAGATTGAAAGACTAATCAATTAAAAGGTTAAGAACAAGCTTAATTAAAAATAGTGAGTTGCACAAGTGGTAAAGATATTTGTGGGGGTGGAGAGATAATGCATATCGGTATGTTGTGGATTGTGAGTTGTGAAGTTGTAAGGTACCAGTAAGGTTACCTTATATAAGTAGTATATTTTAGCGACAGGGGTAAAATTAGCCTGTACTAGTAGCCTTGTAGCCTTACATGATCTCTGAGTGGTTCGTGCGCTTCGGTACGTACCTCAAGTAGCGCTAGCCCAACTACTCTAAAGTTTAAAACCTCCAACTTCATCTGTTCAACTCAAATTTCAATAATCGCCTTGATACACAAACAACTATATCTTCGTTTCATACACATTCTAAGTACCATGTACCGCTACCCAGTCCAATGCCATCCAATGCCATAGCGCTAATCGCTTCCAAATAAAATCCATATCCTTCATTCAAACCAACTCCTTGAAGTGAGCTTCCCTCGAACTCCTCGCCACAACGACCCAAGCAGACGCTCAAGTACCATACAGCCAAATCAGATATTTCGAATGATAAACACAACCGCGCCGACCATGTTCACATGAGGAAGCTACCCACGCCTCACACGCCAGCGGCGAAGACGAATCTCCTCCATCATACCATCTTCTCTCTGTATATAAATGGGCGCATTTTGCTCGATATCTCTGGATTCTAATTATGATTTAGTCGAATTCACGACTCTAGGACAAGTGTGAGAACAAGGAGGTAGAAATGGAGAGGTAGTTGATCATATTGGTGTTTGAGAGTATGTTCAAAGCCAGCTTGTTCTGGGGAAAATATGATTTTTCTGACGATCACGTGTGTATGAAATTAATTATCAAAAAGGTAAGTTGTGGCGCAGAGTAGTGGCTGCTAGATGCTCCCAGCCTTGTTGGGGGAAGTCACACAAATGGCAATACCATTATTTTGAGCTTTTGTAGCAATTGGAAACCCGGAAGACTGAAGTGAAGATATAAGTTAAGAGACGAACCTCCAATTGATGGTTTGCGCAGCTTTAAATAAACTGCAGTCAAAGTTGAGACAACTGAAGTCAAACCGAAGATGAGGGTAAGTGTATCGTTTGTGCTAACTGGTATTCATTAGTTGATTTGGTATTTGGTTAATTAGAATAAACGACTTGCGATGAGGCATGGTGAACGTGAATAGGTATATATTGCGGTTTAATCGATATTGAAATGAAATGTCATTTATGATGATCTGAAGTCGAGGGGTGGTGGTTTATTAGATGGGTACAGATCGGACGAGATGCGTAATGAGGTGCCAGCAGGTAATGATAGAAAGGGTTTTTGTGAAATTTTGATTGTATTCTCCAAAGGTTTTTACAAAACAACGAATATGCTTTCGAATTTGTTGGTGATATTTTGGTAGTTTGAATTTTGGGATTTATTGGATGCGGGCTGTTTCCTAAGGTATGTCACAACCACGCATGTATAAAAGTTATGGACGCCACGCCAGAAGAATTAATTCCTATCAGGCCCCAACGGGGATAGGGAATTGTTCGAACTCATGATCTCCACAAGAACGACAAGGTTATGTGCCTAGTTCAATCTTGGCATATGGGAAGGCAAGCTTTATTATTGGAGAATTTAGAAAGGCTGAAGGGAAAAAAGCTACGTCTTATAGACTAGCACATATCTGGTAATTCGCCGACGCACAGATATCTGCAGTGGTACTTAAAGAACCTCACATGGCTTTAATATATAAATGTCCGACATCAGATTAAGTGATAATCTTCTATCAAAGTATCCAATTAAACCCTTGTTGTAGAGAAGGCTGTGTTTTAACTAAAAGACTAGCGTAGGTCCAGGAACAAGAGACTACGGTAGTACAAAGGCATACGGAGAGGCAAACGGAGAGACTCGGATAAGCAGGGAACATTGACAAGTTTACGCTGACTATATTTGGTGGACTTTCTAAGTTTTTTTGAAAGAAGTCCCCCTAATACATTTTGTTTGTGCGTATGCACAAGACGGGGACTTGCAACTATACATTTTTTTGTGTACCGCGATAGACTGATCCAATTTAACCCAATCTGTTGGTAATTTATGTTAGAATTAGTGTCATTGAAAACCGAAAAGGAAAGGAATTGGCTGGTAGGCCCTCGATGGATAGAAGTAGATGAACTTGCCTTGGTAAAGAAAGAGTGACGAAGTTTGACGGGAGGTATGCCAGAATCCCATGTCTTTTTTCTGTTGCCTCTCGAATCTCGAACAAAGAATGGGTTGGGACCTACCGTATTCTGCCACCACATCCACATTAGGATCTTTGATTTGGATCGCATAGCTTTGAGACCAGTATTGCCAATGGACGATTCGGATTACGATTCCAGGTCGGTTAACTGTATCTGGATACGGTTATGGTTTATCATATGTCGCGAAACTGCCAATTAGATTTGGTTTACGGTTTTAGCATTTGATAAATATATTCTCTCCCTCACAACACGCGCTCTAAAATGGCTTCTTATCGCATCATATCGCCAGTTCCAGCAAACGTTATCTTACCATCTGCCACGTGCTTTCGCGATCGCGTCAACCCGCCAACCGTGATTGCCCCGCATTAAAATAAATCCAACAAACACCATTGTTTGCTTGCCTAAAAGCCGCGTGTCTTTCTAGCAATCATCTTTTTGGACTCAAAAGGCCGGCTATCCACAACGTTTTCCATCTATCCTTCTTCTCTACACCTTCTCAATTCAATCACGATGAGCGACAACGCCACCGAAGACCGCAGCTGCCACAACTGCGAGACTTCCGACAGCACACTCAGATGTTCTAGATGCAAGGTAACATATTACTGCAACGCCGCCTGCCAAAAAAATAACTGGCCAATCCATAAAACCGTCTGCAAAATCTTGCAACCGCCACCTTTCGAAACCTTCGCAGATATCAAAGACGGCACCATTCCCTGCGTCATGATCAAGGCGGGCTCGGGCGGCCGCTATGTCAAAACCAGCGTCCCAGTCGACCATCCCATCTTCAACAACCCACCTCTCCCCATCACCACCAAGTTTTCCTACCCGCTCGTAATGGCCCGCGTGGTCGAGAATTTGCCGTTCGGTACCAAGACCGATAATCAGCATGCCACATGGTTGAATATTGATCCTAGAAGTGGGTTCGCGCCGCCGCATTGGCAGGGAGGTATTGGCGATGTCATTATCGCGAACGCGGATAAGACTCCGTTGGGCTCGGATAAGCTGGGTGTTATTGTTGATTGGGTGAGCCGTATTTTGGATTATTTTGGAGAGGGAGAAGGGCCGCCGACGAGATTTTATAATAGAGCGGCATTGGATGCCTATATTAAGCGCCGGGAGAAGGGGGAGTACTAGGGTGGGTATGACGTGGGGAATAAATGATTGCGCACTTGGGGCAAAATTTAGAGGGGAAAGATTAGACTTCTGCTTCCGCCTTCACAGGCTACTTCCAAAGGTTGAAATGAGGATACATAGTTCTATCGCTGCACTATCGGGTACTCTATTCCGTCACAAGGATAATTGAAATCGACAGCGTAACTAAGATGATTGAAGTTCAGCCATGCGTGAAGAGTGGCTCAATTGTTCCGTCTTACGATACAAACGTTCTTCTTTGTCTTCCCGCAATATACCTCTGCATTGGAACGGTGAATCAAGTGATATTGTATCTTTAGCTCGCCACCGCATCTTAAATTAATGTTCATCCTCTATCTCACTTTAGCTTGGCATCGTCGCAATCGATTTGGGATTCAGAAACTAGGCAACTTGGCCGCGAGACCTTGGCCTCGTCCACATCTGCACATCAATTTGATATTGTCAATTGGCTACCGCGGCATTCGTCTTTAGCAAGTCGGTCGTTCGAATGTACCCGTAGTGTACATACGGTCCTCTAAAATGGGGCTCTTGCTTGACAGGATTGCAGTTCGCTCAGGCGGTCTGTTTTGAGTCGATTTGTACCATTTTTCTGTAACTTTGAAGTCTCTCGTGAGTACGCAGAAGCGTGTATATGGCTCGTGTCGAAGAACATGGCCGAAGCAGCATAGTTGCACAGTCCTGGCATTGGGCAGTGATCTTGTTTAACGAAAACAGATGCATACCTCAGCCTGCCCCCACCTTACCCCGCTTTGCCGATGAAGAATCGTCTGTCCTCTGGAAACCGGCTGATGATCGATGTCATGGATCGTATTAGCGTGTAGCTACGAGGATCTCGAATCTTATCTGCTGCATCGCTTGCATCCCTACCAAGCAACGATTGTACAGTACCTGAATGTGGGGATAATCGAAATCAAGGTATTCATCTTGAGAAGTTATCCATTATTGAGATTGAATAGTTGGTTTGGATGATAGTTCATCGCAGCATTTGAGTTGATCCGAGGTTCTATCCGGAAGCGATTAAGTACCATCTAAGGTTGGAGGGGATGGACTTCATAGATCATCCTGCTGTTCCTCCAACTGTGTGCAAGAATGTGGGGATACGGTGGTAGAAGAGGTTCATATCAGGTATTGGCTGTGGAGTAGATGAGGAGTTTCCTGCGGAGGCAATAATCGATCAGTAGCGCCTGGTGACGATAAGGGGAGTAGGAGAAGGAAAAGTTCTCTGACTGGAGCACTTCCGCATTGCCGAATGCCCCAAAGCATACGTCGATTTCGTCGGTATATCAGCATGTCAAGTAGACAATTATATCGTGATTTTTCCTAGAATTCCGCCCACCAGAAGCTGCAGCCTTACATACTTCAAGTCGATATACACTTGATAGTTTTGTAAAAATTGGAGGGATTGCGTCATCACGGAAATATGAAAATTTGAAACATAAATGAACCATAAAGACACAATTTCTGAAACGTTGGCGTTTTGATTCATACGGGATAGTAAACCGAGCTCTTTCAGTAAAGAACAGCACTGCAGTTGACAGGCCTTGTGTGTACTATAGCGTGTATTTTTGATTTCTTATCGGATTTCGTTATTGAATAGATCTTATGTTAGACTGCAACCTCAATTTCACGACTTTCGTAGTTTCCCGTTCCATAACACATCTCATGGTAATATGGCAGTATAGAATAGCCAGGTAGAGAACATTTGCCTATCCTTTTGACCTGGAAAGCGGTGAACCGTGGTCTACCGCCGTGTTCCTGCAGGCTGCAGGTCTAAGAACTACTGCAGCGTTTCATTGCAAAAACAAAACAAAAAGAGAGGCGCAGTCGCCATTCCAATCGGGTTACGTACTTTGGTTCCTAACATCATATCCACTGTTACCCCGCTGGTTCATCTTAACGTTTTTGGGGTATTGACCCGCCGGCCGAAGCCTTTTGGCAGTGCCGACAATGTCATTCAAGATTTTTCTTGGGAGTTGAGGTACTAGACCTAAGGAGGTAGTACTTAGATATCTATCCTAGATTAGGAATGATGCTAGTGCCCTAAGGAGATACCGTTGGTTCAATGTTATATACGTTCATTACTTTATTACTTTTCTGTGTTTTCTTTGAGAGGATGCAAGTAAGAACATACCCCCATTTGCCAATGCTTTCGTACCTGTGAGAAATCACAAATAAGGATTTGCCAAATGTGCAGAATTCGACGGATTTAAAATTGTTACTTGTTAGTACACTTGGTAGTCTTATTGAACTGCAAGATGTCAATCTGGGTTAACTGGGCATTTAGCTGAAAAATTCGCTTTCCTCACTAAAGGGGGGCAATCCACTTAGAAGTTTCTAGAAATTTCTGGAACATTCTAGGTCTGGTTCATAAATGGGAAGATATCGAGAGCTGCGGTCGGAACGATTGGCTGCAGGTAAAACATCACGTTTCAAAGTATTGCGGTGGTGGATTGAGACATCTACCTAAAAGATGTTTTCTCACGGAAGAAATAAACCAAATCTACCGACTTAATCGGTCATAAATGGCACATAGTCAATTATTCTCGGGCTGTGCACAAAGAAAAGCAGTGGGAAGGTACAGGGAGTCAATTACCTGAGCGACAAATTGAAAATTTTACCACCCGCAATGGCATTGTTTATAGAATGTTCGACATCGGTAGATCAAAGACATGAAAGACAGAGGTTTTGATAAAAGTTTTATATACTTTTATATTATATACTTTTATACCTTGTCAAAACATAAGATTACCGGCAAGCTGCATTGCATAGGCAACAGTGAAATTGTGGCAGTAGCCTCGCCTTGCCCACTCCATCGAAAAATATTCTAGTCAAAATTGTTAACGCCATACAATGGACAATGATTTTATCTAACCCATCAATCCACTTGCTAACTTCTTTTGCAAGTGCAATATGGCGTATTCAGCGCATTGCGAATGGCAGATTCTACAGGTCCAGGTTCGTAATTTAGCATGGATCGAATATGGTTTTAATAAAGAAGAAGAAAGAATTGTAGTCATCGATGGCTGGTAAGTTCATCTCTTGATACTACGTATATGAGGAACCCATTTTTCTTCTTTTCTTCCATTTTTCTCTGTTTCTTTTTCCTCAGATCCTTCTCAACCTCATCTCTTCGATCCATCCACATCTCCGTGGTGGCCACCCGAAGAAGAAGCCAATTTCTACCACAGCCTTACGACCCAGAAATTTCTTGTTGTACTGCAGCATAATCTCTCAGCATACCTTCGCATTTCCTAAGAGCAAATCAAGCCTCTCAGTCATTCACACATTCCCCAAATATATTTCATTTCTACGACAGCCTAGCACCCATCAAATATCGTTTTGTATTCACGACTCAGTTCCGCGAACGTTTCGTATTTGCTCCAATACACCTACCTGTATACCCACAACGACGTCCTCATACACACACTAGAATATCACATCATATCGTCAACCGAGATACCATGCCCACCCGTATGTTCTCTTCTTCTATGTCTTGCCATTATTCCCCATTCGCTTTCATCATCGTGATTATCCTACCCCACCACTCCTCCGTATCTCAGTTAGAACTTTGTGGAAGTTTGGCATCTATCCGTTCATTCGTGTCGGTTGAGGCGTTGCTACAGGCCATTCATTCGTTTGTGCCAACCAGAGTGTAGCGGTATAGCATCTCTTCGTGTTTAGACCTTCCCCGACTGCCTACTTTCCCCCATCATATACCTTGCATATCTAATGATTGCAATCATGCACGATACCGTGTCAATGTTGTGGGATACCCTAATAAGTATTTGGGAGTTCACGGGCGGTAGCAGATCGATGCTCAGGAACGCCCCGAGGGGCGTGAAGTACAGACTAGTGCAATACATCAACGGCCACAACTATGTAAATATTCGCTAATATTGCGACCCCAAATACTCTCATCTCGTAGTACTATTCACATTCGCTTGTAAATCAATCCCTACGCTTCTTAATCTTGAATACCCCCTCCCATTTCTTGTCTTCTTCTCCTCCGGTCTCTACCCTTCAATCGCAACCAATACAAGTAAGCTAACCACCGAAAGTAGTTGAAACAAACGACATCCTCACCATCGTCTTTGGTATTCTTTCTCTAATCGTTACTATCCTAGCAACGTGGTTCGGACGACAGAGGTCATCATCTGGAGGTTCGTGATATACATCTCATGTCCTTCCGCCATCTTGTGTTCCTCTCCACCCTTTCTCGTTTGTGCTCCAGACTAACTTAAGTAGAAAATCCCGGACAAACTACGCTACTACCAGTATACGCACAAGATGTACGGAATCAGGGAGAAGATACTATGATGGAAGAGATTCATGTGCGACGCTGGCAAAAGCACCGAGGGTGAGCGAAATGCGTTTTGTAGGCGCAGATTCGAATAGGAAGCATCTGAGATTCATGGCTCAGAACCCCGGACCTAAGATACGGTTTGATTTGGGAAAGATTAGGGATTTAAGTCCGCACAAGTGCGGATTGGAATAGTAAGTATCTGATGTTTATGGCTCGGCACTCGGGAGCTGAATTACGGCTTAGTTTACGGAATATCTGGGTTCTCAGACCGCACAGGCGCAAATTGGATGAGGAAGCAAGAGAAATCTATGGCTTAGGGTCTAAAATGTGATTTGGTTTATGTTTGAAAGATTGGGGATTTGAGGCCGCGCAGGCGCAAATTGGATTAGAAAGGCAGGCACTGGGATTTATGGGTTAAAGGCGGAGTTACCACTTTTATTGCGGGAAATCGCGGTTAGAATTCTGGGTATTAGAACTTCGGTGTGCGGGAAATGTGTTTTTGTAACAATGACAAATTGCGATGAGGGATGAATGGCTGTACGTATAGGTATAGAAATGCTACAGTTGAGGACACCCAGAACCACAGCAAAATAAAACAAATTTAACTTCTTAAATTTCTAGAGAGTGTGAGCTAATACACTTCACAAAGGAAATAATAACAAAGTTTAAAAGTTCTATTGAGTTATGGAGTTGAGATTTTTAAAAATAGAATGGAAAATGAGTTGAAGACTTTGAAAAATTCGTATAGCACGTAACCGTCCCTAAGGTTGGTACCACAAAAGAGAAATTCATTGTGGCTTGGAACGTCAGCAACTGTTCCTTCGATCTGCTCCCGTTCACTTCTACCCACTCACATCTTGATTTCAAAGTTTACACCCTTGTACTATACAAAAAGTTTCAAGTGTTCATTTATGCCACTAAATCCGGGACTGGATATGTGGTTCATCGAACCATCATACATCAGTGGGCATCGGAATCAGCATCCATGATTCAAGATCGACCATCAACTTTATTACTACGCAGTAGTATTCACTATATATCATATACCCTTGAAATATACACCCATACATCCATACTCTTCGAAATCGACGCTGCTATAATCTGTGGTTCTATGCCCGCATTCGCGTATTTTTGAAAGCCTTCTTTCATGGCCCACTGTCCTTTTGCATCTCCTTTTCTCCGTTTGACCCCTCGAATCCATTAAAAAATCCCTCACTTCTACAGTAAAAATCCTCACCTTTACTCTACTGTTTGTTCTGTTGCTGCATATTTGACCGGGAGCTTAGTGAACTAGGTTCATTAAGAGATCGGGATATGCGTGATACCGTGCATATCTGATAATATATCTGCGCATATCTGACATGTATCTGCAAATATCAACTGACATCTATCCGCAAACGATCAAGGTTGAGCGAACTATGCTTATTCAGGTACTGTTATTGGTAAAGTAGTGCCTTAGTAGTGGCGGTGGTCGTGGTAGTAAGTATGCTCTATGAAGGACGGATCATAAAAGTTCCGATGAAAGTTCTACATCTTATTATCCCAACGTCTTTGAACATCGATTAGCAGATTAGTCTCCAACAGTTGTTGCCAATGGGCGGCTCAGGTGTATGGGCCGGGTCGGATAGCCCGAGTTAGGGTCGGGTTCGGCTGGGTTTGCTAAAGTAAGATAGATTTGTAAAAGTCACTATATAAACCGCGCCCGCATGCTATATTTGGCTACATTATTATCCCATTTGTTTAAAAGCTTTGTTTTCATTTGATGGATTAGGTTTGAGATCTTGATTTTTTAGATCTACCTACTTGGGTCGGGTTATGGGTTTATATATCTTATTAGTATTGACAATATTGCTAATAAATTCAGCAAATACAAATGTCAAAAAATATTTATATTACTACATTTATCAAATAAAAATTATATGTAATGGCAATGTATGTATTTTTATTAATGTTTATATTTGAGAAATAGATAACTGAATCTAATATCGAGATTATAAATAAGAAATTTCATTACATTGCTTATCATATTTCTTTTTCCAATTTATTCCCCAGCGGCGGTTGGCTGCATCATTGCAATACCTCATGCTTGCCCAATAACATAGAAATAACCCCTCATTAATAAAGATTTTGTTAACAACAAACAAATTGTATTAAAAAATTTAATACTTTTTTATCCATAATATACAATTTGTATTTGGTAAATATAATAATCCAAATATTTTTCGATATTTGCGTTTGCACAATGCATGCAGGAACAGATATCACGAATTTTATAGGAGATATAAATTTTCATGTCTATTGGAATTTACGTTTATGGAGATAAAATAATGTAAATTGAACACAGAAAATGTATTTTACTTGGATGCACTAGATGAATCAATCAATTCATTGAGTCCCAGTATGTTCTATATTGCACTTTATGCTGGAGCGTGGTTGTTCTCAACGTCTTCATTTGGTCCTTAAAAATTACTATAGTTTCTTCTTCGTTAGTTTTAGGCATGGAGTATATTTTACACGGCTTCAAGCAGATATGCATGTGATTTCTTGTGCTTATCCGTATGTTGTCTTGCTTCATTGTTTGTGTATGCTATGTAGCTAGGATTAGGTATGAACTATGGAATAGATCAGCTCTCCGAGTGCAAGCGCGGTACCTCAATGAGGGGTTTGTCTCTCATCCATTCAGATACTCATCTCGCCAAATATCTGGTATAATACTCAAAACCCAGCCTCCACGGAAAATTCCCATGGGTTCCTATTTGTTATCTCATATAAATTTTATCATAGACATGGCCGTTGACACTAAACTTGACTTTTTTTGCGTGCGCCCCAAAAAGAAATATATACCAGTATCCTTGTACTCCAAATCTAGTTCTAATCTTGAGAGTTGAGATTGGCTCGATCAATTTGTAATTTTTCAAATGACCATATATATATAACGGAGTTCCTAACTCATAGTTTTGCTATTCTTCTTCCATCCATTCTTAATATTCTCTCGGCCTCCCACCCCCTGGACAAGTTCAATTTTCTATAAAGTATTGGATTCAATTAGATCCACGCCGTCTTTCCTAGATATCCAGCATTAAACACGCACACACGTATATCTGTACACATACAGCAGCTATTTTCTCCAAAAACTCCACAGCATTACATATACAGGCGCATCTACCCATACACACATTCAACTATCACCTCATGTCTCGTAAGCTTCCCCTCCACCTCTCATTATTCTTTTATGTCACCACCCACACACGAACTACCATAAACCAACCATCTAACCGAAATCATACTGCATATATCCAAACTAATACCCAACCTAGTCGACCCAACAGCCATAATCGATATCGTCTTCGGTATTACTGCTACCGTCATCGGTATCACGGTTCTTTATCTTAAACTACGCAAGCACCCAACTAGAGGTTAGTATCTCGTATTCCCGTCTCATCTCATCTCATTTCTTCTCATTCCATCCTGTCGCAAATATCTTAAATCTCTTTCTACTTCTTTTACCTCTCGTGATGTCCGGTTCACTACTATTCTAACCTTCATCGCTTCTTACTTCCAAGTTGTCCATGTTATACTCACTCTCCATCTTCATCTTGATGCCAATCCCTGAATGGAAGCAAGCTCACACCCCAAATAGATGATATCGTGCGAAATAAGAACACACCTTTACTACCCACCTACATAATAAATCCAAGTAATACATCAAACCTACCGAACTGTTAGGTATCATTACTAACTTACGTATCAGGTCCAGCCTACATGCCATATCTTACCTATATACCATCTCCCACGAACAGAGTAGAAGACACCATCATGGAAGAACTCCATCTCCTTCGATGGCGAAGCCATCGCGGGCGATCTGATGATTGATGGATTGTCATGTACATACAAGTGATGGCTGATGAATGGGATGATTGCTAAAAAGGTTCGGCGCTTATGGATTGTAATGCGGGGAAAGATGGAATTGGCGGAAAAAAAAAGCTGGCGCAAACCAGGGAATTGCATCTACACTATTGTATACATATATTGTGGGACTGGCACAAACAATACAGATTATCGAGTTCCTGTTAAGGACTCGAGTGCGTTAATTTTGATTATTGCTACCCGGTGCATATATAAGTGGGTGAGGTATACTCTAAGTGAGATCCCGCACTTCATCTCGGGTAAGAACTCAAACGGCATTTTTGTATCATTCTATTGCCATTATCACTATAACTTCATGATAAAAAGACCAATTTGCCTTAATTTCAAATTATCTCATTCCAACACCTCACCTTCTTTCCATTCCAGATTCCATTATTTCTTGTACCACACCATCACTTCAATCAATTCCCATAAAAAACTTGCACTTCCTACATAGAACCAAACTTGGGAGATGAGATATGATGCCATGACCCCCCTTTCAAGTTTATCGCTATTTATATTCATTCATTAGTTCCAAGTTCTGACAACTTCAACAACATATCTCCAGCTACTTCAATTAGCTTCGGTTATTCAAGGGGCTTCACGGTGGCACCAAGAAGCAAGCAATAAAATGGTATAAAGAAGATATTCGTGAGCTTCATTTACTTCGCCCACTAACCTTCTGTTGATGGGGTTCAGCGATTTTTTCTATAATTATTTTACAGCAAAAGAATTATACGATCGTTATAACTTTTTAACTATAACACTTATTTGAATTCTGAAAAGACAGAATTGATAGGGAGCTTAAGCTATACAACTTTTGTACCAAAAATAAAGAGTAATATAAAAATATACAAAAGTTATTATAATATGAAACAAATTGTTAACTATAAAATAAATCGCTGATCCCTATAAACAGAAGGTTTGTAAGCGGAGGATACAGAACTCACGAATAATACGTATAAAAACTTCAAAAAGCAAAAAGAACTATTCCATCATTCTACATTATATCAATCAAATGTAGATCTACCTCATACACCAAAAGTATTCCTTAAAATCAAGCGATTTTCACAGCTTGCAAACATCAAAACACGCAACGGATTTGACGGGCTACACCCCCACACCCCCACCAAGAACGAATTCAATTCCATTCCAATAAGAAATAACCTCTTCCCTCCTCTGCCTCATCAAAAGCAACACAACGTTCCACGTACATCATATCATCACCTACTAACCAAAACCCATCCAATTCACAATTTACCTTCATTCATATTCACACTCACATTCCATTCCAGAAAAACAATCTAAAACAAATAGGTACGCAAGCAGCTGTATAGCTTCTAAGAACCTATTCCCAGATTTCGACTTAATTTGTGCCATACCGAACAATTGCTTTATGATACAAAGATTCCAATGAAGCATGAGCAGAACTTGTATTCGGTGGTTCTACATACCTATGAGAGTGAATATGGGGCTGGAGAGGAAGCTAAGATATTGGTATTAATGACTATGAGGAATATGAGGTGGGATAGGGTGAGGTAAGGTCTCCAAAATCACCATATTCAACTCAATTCAAATATCTATATCAAACCCTCAACTCACAACAACATTTGCACCTACACCAACACCCCCAACAACCAACAACCAATCACCAACAACCAATTACAAACAGCCAAACAACCATTAACCAAACAAACAAATACTCACTTCACATATTCCCATCCCATCCCATCCCATTCCCATTCCCATATTTCATATAACAAAAATAAACACTTCACATAAAACCAAAAAATCAACACAACACAACACAACAAAATATCATCACACTTCACCTCTCTCCCTCCCTCTTTCTACTACCATAACCCCCCCCTCCCAATATTCAAAAATCCAATCCAATCCAAAACCACACCTCACACACACACACATCACACAAACATGCAAAATAATAAGACATGACGGTATATATGTATTGTTTTTGAATTTTACTTCCTGCCTATTCGTATTGGAAGGATCCCCACTTCATTCCTACACTTCCTATTCCTATGCCTATTCCTATCACTCCCTCCCATCTCCCTAGTACAAACCTTTCCTTCCCCCAATCAGCCACCAAACAAACCACTTGACCGAAGACTCCTCTCCTTTCCTCTCCTCATGTACCGTCATCTATTTAATTATCTTACACGCGCATACCCCATTTTCCCTTCCCTTGCCATACCAATCCATTCCCATCCATCCATCCATCCTATTCACCAACCCCTCGCATCCATCCAATAAAAACTAGTCCGCCACAGCCGCCTTCAATCCTCACCTGATACCCGGAGTCAGTCCAAACCAACCAGTCCTGTTCACTCCAGTGGCAGGCAGCACAAACCCCCAACTCTCCTCCCAATTTTCCACCCCTCGCTCGCTCCACACAACCTCACCTCAAAAAGACACCCCAACCACAAAAAAAAACAAAAACGCCATCCCAATGCAATGCCACTCATCCTAATAATCTTCTCATTCGAGAACCACTCCAGTAATATCGTATCATCATGTTTATTTGCTTCGTCCTGTTCACAGCTTTTATTTCGTTTTTGTGTAATTCGCCCTGTAAAAAAGAGTACTGACTTTTCGTATGCGTGTATATGGGTGTATGCGGCCTTGGGTATAGTATTCGGAGGGAGTAAGCCGATGTTTCTGGAATGAACCGATGTATATATCATATCAATCATAGTAATAATGATAATGATAGGTATCGTATTGGTATCTTCCAGATAGGATAGTAGTATCTATCCTCGATGGACAATCAGAAAGAAAGCAGGGGTATCAAAAG
>JWJB01000439.1:0-32826 GCA_000812895.1 Rutstroemia sydowiana | reverse complement strand
GGGAATCAACCCCTCTGGTGGGGTGCAGATGCCTCGTTTGGAGATGCAGGACTAATGTAAGTTTACAGTGAAGGATCCCTCTGCCGTGATGGAATCTGCGGCTGCGGCTGCGGACAATTCCAATGGGAATGGACAAGCGGAAGCAGAAGATTCAGATGACGACGAAGAGGAGAAGGGAGCGCAAGGCGAGGGTGGAGGAGAGGGTGGAGCAAAAAAGAAGAGGAAGCGCAAGAAGAAGCCGAAGAAGGCTGGAGGAGCAGTCCCTAAAGTTCAATCGTCACCACCTCGGGTCTTGCTTTCGAACCTGTTTCCAAGTGGGGAGTATCCCGTCGGCGAGGAAGTCGAATACCGGGGTGAAAATAACTATCGAACGACCAATGAAGAGAAAAGATATCTGGACCGCATGAACAACGATTTTATTCAGGAATATCGACAGGGTGCCGAGATCCACAGACAAGTGAGGCAGTACGCTAAGGCCAACATCAAGCCAGGACAAAGCTTGACAGAGATTGCTGAAGGTATCGAGGATAGCGTCAGAGCTTTGACTGGTCACCCTGGATTGGAAGAGGGCGATAATATCAAGGGCGGAGTTGCTTTCCCGACTGGTGTCAACCTGGATCACATTGCCGCGCATTACAGCCCAAATGCTGGGAACAAAACACTTTTGGCGCAGGACAATGTTATGAAGGTCGATTTTGGGGTCCATATCAATGGAAGAATCGTGGACAGTGCGTTTACTATTGCCTTCGATCCCATGTACGATAACCTTCTGGAATCAGTTAGGGAAGCCACCAACACTGGAATCAGAGAAGCTGGAATTGATGCCAGAATGGGTGAAATTGGTGCTTGCATCCAGGAAACCATGGAAAGTTATGAGGTTGAGATTAAGGGACAGACATACCCGGTCAAGGCAATTAGAAATTTAAACGGACACGATATCCTCCAATGGAAGATACATGGAGGAAAGAGCGTACCAATTGTGAAGAGCAATGACCAAACCAAAATGGAAGAGGGTGAGGTATTCGCTATAGAAACTTTCGGAAGTACTGGAAATGGATACGTTCGTGACGATGTAAGTTTTCTTGGCTGGATCACAATTTTGGGCTTACTGACAGCACGCAGTTGGAATGTTCACATTACGCCAAGACCGGAGATGCGTCCAATGTGCCTCTACGCGTTGCATCGGCAGCCAAACTTCTCAAGGTTATCAACAAAAACTTTGGCACATTACCTTTCTGTAGAAGATACCTGGATCGACTAGGCCAAGAGAAATATCTGCTAGGAGTAAGCCGGTTTCAAACTCCAATGTTAATATTTGAAAATGCTAACAATAATTAGCTGAATGCATTAGTATCCAGCGGCATTGTGGAATCATACCCTCCTCTTGTCGACAAAAAGGGTTCATACACCGCACAATTTGAACATGTAGGCCCCGATGTACTTCATTTTATAATAATGTCACTAACAAATGATTTAGACAATTCTTTTGAGACCAAATTGTAAGGAGGTGATTAGTCGCGGCGATGACTATTAGACTACTTGAGTATTTAAATTGCATATCGAAAAAACGGGATTGGGCAAAAATGCGAATGCGCATAGAAGCTGCGGCGTTTGGGCTTACTGCACTTTCTTCTTTCGTCCTGAGAAATCTTATGAAGTGAAATCTCTTATGAAGAAACTAAAACCGTTTTCGTGCTGCTTACTTTTAGTGAGATACCAAAAGGAAAAAACACAGTAAGCCACATGAATGGAGATAGGATTATGTATAGAGCCTTGGTATTCAGATGAGTGTGGTTGTGATGTATGAGGCCGGTAAGAATTTGTACAGTACCCCCGGTGACCTCTTTCTTACAAAGTGGAATTAGTAGCTCCCGGTGACCCCTGAATCTCCCGGCGAGGTTCAAATGCATTTGGTTGAAGATTCCCGTTCATTCCAAGTGTTGACCGCTCCTTCCTGTTCTTAGACGCACGGAATTGTCGCTACCGATTTGGATTATTTTCATTTATAGAGCTTGGGCTTGCTTGTTTTGCTCTTTCTATGTTGGGGACTACTGGTCTAGCACTATGCAGTGTTTTTCTCTTGACAATTGAAAAGCTCTTATCTCTTAATCCATCCAGTATTGCTCTTTAAAGGTTGTTCCGCTTTCGAAACCTATCCTCGTCCCCCGTATCACTTACATATTTCACAAATAATCCTCATATCCAGCCTCTATGTTGAATAACACCCCAACATCTCGATCCTCAGTCAGTAATTCAAGGACCTTTTTTGGTTGCAATATTTATGGAGCAATAGCTTTTTGTTGCGCTATTAAGCTATGTAAATATATAATGCTCTATGTAGGCGGCGAGATAAAATGGTGTCTAGGATATTCCATTTATCATAATATCAACGGCAGACGGAAAATACACATGCTTTTGATTGATTGTATGAACCATTGGATAGCTTGTCTATTTACCCACTAAACTATATCAATTGTGTACGATTCGACTCCAGCATCATCCATATTCCCAAAAACTATGGCTCACCAAGGATATATTCACGCTCCAGCAGCAGGCTTTCACCCTCCATTCGATCTATATCGGATCGTGATCTGCAACTAAATGCATTGTCGACAAATCTATACGTTCAATCAAAAACCTGTGTCGAATGTTGACGATTCTTCTGGCTGGTGGGCTTCTGTAGTGGCACTGCGAATCATTGCTCTTTTCGTATGCGATGATCTGGATGGCAGTTTGTCGAATAGCCCTCAAGGTTAATATCAAACCATACAGTAGAGCGCCAAGTTTGACGCGAAAGCTTTCTCAGGATACCGTTCACAATATTCCTTCCAAACAAGGAGTTTAAAATATACTGGCAACGCTTCAAATGCGTTGAATTGATCGTCAAAACTCCCCGAATCATACCAACAAAATTATCTTCGCCAGTGGAAGTCGCATTTACATTGGCAATTCCAATGAGATATTCCCGTGTCTTTCCTGCGCCCTTAACGTAGATATCGAGCAATCCCCGCGCCATGATGACCAGGAAAGGTTTGTCTGAACCGGTGGCAAAGAAGGACCACGTCACATAAGCCAGGAACAGAGCTGCCTATTGGAATGGCTTCTCCAAACTCCGGCCAGATATTCGTCGCTGCTTTGTGCTTGTTTCTCATGAGCAGTTTCTAGTGAGCAGTACAGGTACAGGCTAGAGCAGTAGTCCGATCGCCCTCGTTCGTTAACAAAATATTTCGAGTATCGATATATGGCAGGATATACTATTCTCTTGGTACTTTTATCCAAGTGCATCTTCTTTCTTTGGATTTCCCCGCGGGAATAGTGAGGATTGCGGATGTGTCTGGATGTACTAGACATCGGTGGATTGTGAGTTCTAGTGGTGCCAAAACTTCAACTTTTGAGTTGAGATTGGAAAGGGGGGATCATGTCGACAGCCGATGCATCTTTCTCCTTCTTTCACTTGCTATTCACTTGCTCTTGCCTTTGAAGTGGAAAGTTGAGAGAATATTTGCTTTGTTATATGTGAATGATATGTAGGTAGGAAGGTACATGCGAAATAAGTGTTCCGTACGCATATATAGGAGTATATTCGTGTAGAAATGGGATTATGGCTAACAACTTCTAAATATGACTTACCTAGATATTTGAAGTGTACTTTTATCTACCTAAATAATTAGTTAGGATCAACCTTCATCTCAGTCATCTCTCACTTTAACTCCAATTCCACACCACTATATATTGTATCAAATCACCTCCCACTTCCAACGAGCTTCCACTATAGCTCTCTTCATATTCTTACTTTACTATACATGAAATATACATCAGAGCTTACATCCAGTAATCCTTGACTAATCTTCAAATAGCCTGACCATGATGTTCAAGTTTTCAATGCACTTATAATTTTACTTGGTACTAGCAACCATATTTTTGGAACCTAAACACACAACACAAACTTCTTCCTATCGCCAAATGAACCATCCGCACGGTAAGCCCACAAGCCGCTACCTATATTGATCTAATGGTACATCAAATTGCCCGTCATGAGTAAAGATATATAAAAGAAATCCCAATTCGGCTGGTGGCGTGATTTCTATACGCCGCTGGAGGGTAGTACTGGTATTATATTTATTGCTTGTTTAGATCATCTTACCTTTTCTTAAACTTCTGGATTCTTAGGTTTTTGATTTGTTTGATGAGGAGTGAGTGGAGTTCGCAAGTAATATTGGGCACACTCACATGTATTTATACAGATAGATAGATAGATATACAAACCAAATAACTTGCCTCCCTCCCTGCAGTTTCCCTCTGTTTATAGAAAGAACATAGCATTAATATCTATAATAATACGTACAGAAGTCCCATTCAATACTTACCATAGATACAGAGATACAGAGCATCTACCCAGTATACATTTACAAACGCACCTACCCTATCCTACTTATCTCTCCATCTATTCATCCCTTCATACATCCCACACCCATCTCAGTTGGGAGACGGAAAAGGCAATTCTCCCTTTTATATTAACTAACACCCGATCCTAGTAGCTACCTAAGTAGTCTATTCACATAACAATACAACACAACAGATAGTCTTAACAGACGACATCATAGACACCTTCCTCAGTCAGTCATCTACAACCCAGATATAAAGTTAGCCCACAGAGTAGAGCATATAATCTCCAACCTTCCAACCATAATCCAAGGTTCTAGGTAGGGAGTCGAACAGCTTCTACTTCTCCTTCCTCTTCCACACAAATAACAAAATTACCCAAATGTTTAAATACAATATATTCATTTATTTGTGTTATCCGCGTACCTAATACACACATGATACCTCTTATTCAACAAACCAGAGTTATGCTTGAAATTATGAAGGAAAAAGAAAAGAAAAACAAGCACCTGCCTACACATTGCATTGCATTGAACTGCACTGCAGTCTGCAGTCCACTATCACAGTTGTATTTGATTTGAATTGAAGTATATGATAGTGGCATGCGCGGCAGTTGTTGATATTTTTCTTCTATGCATGTCAGCCCATCCGGGCATTTTGTATATGTAATCGTGAATCATATCCATCCATTCATCCAGAATCATAACTTCATGGCGTTGATTGCCGGTGGTTTCCAAAGATTGACTTGGCATATATGCTAAAAAGAAATAGAAACTATATATGCACTGCAAGATCCCTTATCCCAACGCAAGCATGGCAGCGCAATGCACAAAATACAACGCACACAGCCACTTATTTAATCTTCCAGCTCGCTTATGAATCCCTTCACTCCCTAGTCACTGATCTACCAGTGTACCTACTGACATATCGTACTGGATTTTCATTTCCACATTATACGGTTGATACCGTACCTACCCTACCATATCGTACCATATCATACCCTACGCTCCAGGTTTAACAGTCGACCATTTCCAACATCATCAGTAACATCAACATAACGAGCGCATTTCATTTCATCCCGCCCCAATCCCATCCCATCAAAATGCACCCTTCTCATCCCGTCGCAAAACACCACCAATAACCAATCGCAACCCAGTCCCAAATCCACGGAAACCATATTACCATATGTATTTATGTACGTACAACTATGTACAGTTGCAATATGATATCAGCAGGCTATTTTATTCATCTCATCACATCACTTACCAAGTCTCTGGACTCGGGTTCCGGGATCGCAATCAATGCGCACGCGCATCCCATGGCTTTGGCATGGCATCCCGGGGATATTCGGTAGCCAATCCACGTTGTACATTGACGAAATTGTTTCTCAAAATAACAACATGTTGGCCTGCAATTGGTATCCAATGATGTGTTGCCTAGTTTAGCGGCGTAGGTTTCAAGAAAAATATAGTTGGGAAAAGCTGAGACATACAATGTTTGTTAAAGTTTGTTGATTTCTTCCTCTCCTCTCTCCTGAAGTCTGTTTTCTGTATGGTCTTTGGTATACGAACGTTGTTGTTGGGTTACAAATTCTAGGCCAGGCCCTTGATTTGATCGTAAAAATCATTTAGGATATTACGCGTGCGTTAGTTCGGTGAGTCGATACGATATGACGTTCCATTCCGCGTCGGCAAGACCGAGACGATGCGAGACGAGACAACCGATGGAATTATGACCTACCTTTACGAAGGATGCCTCCCGATTGCAATCTATTACTGTACTCAGAGCACGGAAGATTATATTAGGAAAGCGGGTGCCTGTCATCATATGTTGATATACAGTTGGCAAATCGGCGACCAAAGCCCAACCATATATTCCGTGTGATTCGTTTCCATCGGCTCGGGACCCCAGCGTGGTGAGCTCGCGCGGGCCAGCATTAACCCCAAACTTATTTCCTTGTGTTACGGAAGTATGTAAGCCTGGGTAATATCGGGAAGTGCAAAGCTTCTCTCCATGTCGGGAGCCGTTTGTTCGGTATTGCAGCGGAAATTCAGAAAATTCAAAAAATTCAAACTGAAAGTCACACGTTCCCCCAGTTCAAAAACAAGGCTATTTCATGGATGTGACGGAAATCCAACATTTAGTTAAAGCTAGCCGGACACTCGGAACAAGGTATACATGTTGATTCGTTAGTAAACCTATTTCATAACGACATTCGTATACATGGCTCCACTAAAGGCATGCATTTCCTTGTGGACGGCGCAAACTAGCATGAAGTTGCAAATTTCGCAATTAATTCTGCTGTTGGGGGTTTTCGTATTATTATCCCAAACGAGTGTTCATAGGCCATTTTCGAACAATAAGAAAGTGGCTACATTGTGGGGTCAACCTCCAACACTGCCATTCGCCCCAATTTTGATTCTCTTTACAATAATTCCCTGTGATATATTTTGTGTCACATAGGAAATGTCCTAATAATCGCCCAACTTTGACTAACAGACCCTGTTTCGCGCAACGGGCGGATCACTCCTTATGATCTAGATCAAGACCAGGGTGAATGGTTCCCCACAACGAGATTTTATCACTAATCCACAAGGATTCAGTTTGTATGAAAAGTAATCACTGAGATATGCGCCCGTTGAGACATGATTTTGTATTGATTCCTAAGAAAGATCGAAGGATCAAAGAATATTCCAAATGCAGTGCCACACTTCAGCATGAACGAGGTAAAAAAAGACTGTGCCTCATTTGTACAGTGACCTATCATATTTGATTGGTATCCACCAAAATCCTTGTAAATGGGTCAATATACGGAAGCACAATTCTAAAAATTGAGAACATGTTGATCCCATTTTCGCAGAGATAATAAAAATGAAACTCGGCCCTATAGCGTACTATTGAATAGATCGACGTGTGGCGTATCAAGAACATCGATCGTTCATCTAAAGCAAGGTTAGGTTGGGGTCACCACGAGGATTGTTCTTCATTGAGCCTCTTTTCTTGGCAAATGCTTCGCCTCAAACTTGCAGAATCTTTATTAACGACCACGAATAGATTTCGGCATAATGGTCGACCGCCAAGGATATCAATCCTAAGGTGGAGATACTTCAATGGAAATCCGTCACCTTTCCATATAAAGGTCATTCACAAAAGGGTCTTCATTATTGAAGGATTGAAGGAAGCGTAAACCTCCAACGAGAGACCTAATTTCGCGAAATCGTATTATGGTTTGTGGAGAGAGCCTATCGTGAAATGTGATCCCTCCCATAGCGCACAGCACAGTGCCTTTTTTGACTATCGGCCATTTCCGACTTAGTCACTTTTCAAAGTGGGGTGAAGTGGGATGAAGGCGATCGAACAAGCGCTGCCTGTCTGAATCTATTCATAATTCCGAAAAACGCGCCGTTCAAATTCAATGACAGATAAGTTTTAAATTAGGCTCGGTATCGGACTTCCCAAGAAACAGATGCTGTCTCGATCAATGCATCTACTTAATAGCTGTCATTATGCTATTCGCTACATTTACGAGTAGAGGGATGTCGGCAGTGATGTAATTGTGATGGGGATAAAAATTTTGGCTGACCGAATACCTTTGGTAGGTAATGTGAAGCCCAACCGCGAAAACTGAATTGTGCTGGGGAAGTTGAGCATTTGCATATGTGGAGCGAGACGCTGGTCAGGTCGTCATCTTATGCATGTGATATGTTAAGGGTGATGTTTTAAACATGATGTATAAATAAAATCTCAAGCTGGGTATTTGCTGTATTGAGGAAGAATAAATAGTAGATACACTGTACATGATAGGATAAGAAAAAGACAATGGGAATGGGAATGGGAATGGGGTAAAAGCTCCGATGTAAGATGAGGTGCATATAGCGGAGATAAAAGATAATCATATGGAGATTTGATGAGATAGCTCCCAAGTGCAGTATTAGACTTATCATTTGTGTGAATTGTGAATTGTGAATAGGAATGTGAAAGTGAATTTCGAATAAAAGGAAGATCGTTTGATCAACGGCAACAAGCGCTTAAAAAGTGAATTATAATAGCGCTTAGAGATCAAGACCGGCCTATCAGCGCCTACATTGAAGGTAAACTTCCTATTCGTAGATATGATATGCGAATGCGAATATTTTTAGTAGTACGCCGTACGGTACTCTCAATCTTTCACTTGATATTGAGCAAGAAAACAAGCCAAAGCCAAAGCCAAAGCCAAAAGGAGGGGTCGGATATCCGGAAACCTAATGAAATCATTCCAGTTGGTTATTGCCATATCAATTATCTTATTATATATCCCGTGCACACACACTTTTTTCTCTTCTCTTCTTCCCTTTTATCTTTTATTATTATTATTATTTTTTTTGTATATTTTTTATTATTTTTTATTTTTAATCCTTCCTACCAGTTTAAGTGATCCCACGCTGCCATCAAAGTAGTGACCAAGCCCTATCGGTACTGTAAGGCGTATCCGTATCCTTATTCCTTTTATTCACTCACCCCATCCATCCCATCCCATCCCATCCATCTCATCCATCCCTCTCCCCCCTCTTTCTTTCCTTCCTTCCATTCCTTCCTTGTTTATTATTCTTACACTTAAGTTATAATTAACCAGTTGACTGTCGCGCTTTCACTTTTCTTTTTCCGAATTATTAAAACTAAAATCTTACTTGCAGGTAAAAAATATGCAAAATTAACCTACTTTACTTTTGAAGTTATTATTTTAGGCAACCGAATAATATAAGGAAGTATACTACCTAGAAATTGGGTTTCTTGCTCTGCGCCAAATGATACAAATATTGTACCAAATACGCCCACCACGCCAGCCGTATGTAAAGATCTAAAGGTCTACGAAGGTACCTGTAGTCTGTATGGTTATTCTATTTGATGAGCTTTGATAAATTTAATCCAGTAATATGTTAGTATATATATGTTAGTATGTTAGTGTAGCTCGAGCGGGTGATGTTTCTAGATTGAGATGATGGTTAATGGTCCTACCTCGGCAACTATCTCCACTTTCCAAAAGATGAAACATACGGTAAGGTTTGTAAGGAGGGTAAGAGTAAGGTTTATACTATAAAAAACTGAAAAATATAATACTACAGTACACCCTTCTCTCCACCCCTCTTTCACACTTTCTTGCTTGCATCGCCGAATGTCCATAGCCAGTCATACTCAATTAGGAAATTTGGATAGTGAAATGATGGAGGTATATTAGATCTAGCAATGCAATAGTATAAGGTACTTGCACATCACATCAAGCCGTATTGTACGAAGTATAGTCGCACAATCAAAACTCAAAACTTTCCTACCCCATCCTTAGCGGCTAAAAGAAGACTACGACTGTACGTACAGAGTACTGTACAACAAACCAATGTAGCCCCGATCGCTTGAAGTCTTTGAAATTTTTCACCCAATCCGCAACCTATAACAGTCGGGGGAGTACAGTTTAGAGAATCACGAGGACATCCATCGCCCGCGATAAGAGAGCTTCAACCATCCTAGTCTACCTATAAAGGGTGTGTGGGTGAGATGTCAAACCCCCACCACGTCGGACACTTGAGGATACTCATCTTTCATATAGGGTGCTGTCAAATTCGAATTCGCTCCCTGATTCGCACACCGGAAGAGGGAGAAGCTAAACGGGCGCGGGATAATTTAATGGGTGTTGCTGTCGTTCATGCTGCGGCACACGGAGTGTAACACTTCAATTTCGAGTGTTGGGCTGGTTGGGTTCGTTCCAGGGAGCGGTGAACCCCAGTAACCTTGGTTCTACTGTACCAAACTTTTTGGACGATTATTGATCGACAACCGAGTCGCGTTTATACATTTCTACATCTGTAAAATGTTTGGTGGCCACTGGCTAGACCCTTTAGAAGTATCTGGCATGCCTATAAGTTGATTCTTTTTCGATGCGCAATCATTGAATGGTATATGAACTCAATGTATCGAATGATAACTCTTCGTACTCCAAAGCCTATTCTTTAAATATTTGATTCATGGATGTGAGTTCGCACACTGAATTGTTAACGAAGCGCATAGCCAAACAGGGACGTACAATACTTGAGAATATACCGAGTAAAATAAACTGATTCGCGGCAGTTGCAATAATATTAAGCATCCTGGATGATGTGACCATCCAATTCCAATGCTTTTCACATGGCTTAGATTATTCATAGGACCAAGTTCAGTGATCGTCATGAAGAGGCCGGTATCTATCGGTAGTGAAAAGGTTAGGCTATATCCCTGCTTTTCCTAAAAATCGCAACGTATGTTTTTGGGCTTTCCTGATTTAGGTAGTAATGCTCATGAATTTTCGACTTTGGTTATCATGTAGAACATCTGACTGTGCATTGGTTTCCGCGTTTGGCAACCTCTCGTTGAAGAAACATGATACAAGGTATAACCTGATAGTTGAGGGATGAGGTAGAATTTCATGCACCCTATCTGTGATCTGGCTTTTTTAGTGTGGCCGTTTCGGAGACCTTTCCAGCGCTTCAATGGATAAAGTTGCACCTCGTATAGACGCAGCTCGGCAAAGTAGGGGAGGGAAACTTCGTGTTAACGCTATAGACGGATCCACATAATCCATGCCATTCCCTATCTGTCTAGTCCTTATGTCCGACGACGTAGCACTTGAGCAATAGTGCTGGATCCCCAATAGATAAATTGGATCCAGTGCCTCTCTGTACGCCGTACAGCGTGAGTTATCAAAGACTGGTTACCTTTAGCGCGTCCAGTGTAAGAGTAAATATTGTACCAAAACTCGTATCGGTACGTACCGAATTGAATTGTTTTGACATGAGCGACCTTAGGTTTGTTCTAGAGTGGGCATCGATACCCCAGTCTTTGATGATCCTCGCAATCTATTCCTGTAAGCTAATCCTTGTAATTGATCCCTTCGGAACTCTGTTTCACACAAACGTAGCCTACCAGCCGGTTGATGGAGAATAACGATGATTCAGGGGATGGGAGGGGAAAGTCAGCAAGTCAACCTTGGAACGAATCGATCCGAAATTTAAAATTTTAGTCCATTTTTTTTTACTTCGTGTAATCCGTCCAGTCCACATCCCTATCCTATCGGCCGTTCGAGCCATTCATGTTGAAGAGATGATTTATGCGCATCCTAGGTTTGGGATGACGGAACTCCCTCATTGTGACGGGGTCTTTGAAGCGGCAGATACTATAATACTTTTAAGAACTACTGCAGCACAATGAGTAAGAAAAGTTGCTCATTGGTTTTATTCGTTTCCTGATTTGTTCTCTTATACTACCTGATTAGGTTAGAATTGCCTTTAGGTCGATCTTTGGGTCGTGTTACGGTTGTCAAGAAGTCTCATGTTAGCCAGCGCGCCAAATGATTACTTACAGTAACTGGATCTAAGTCAGAGTCACCAAAAAGAGGGGATTGTAAACGTTGTACCAATATGTAATAGGTTGACGAATCGACGATACTGTAATAAAAAGAATTAGGGGTTAGTTAACGCAACGTGACGCGAATATCATAGCACAGCCTCGATGATGTTCCTTTGATGAGGCGGCTCTACTGATAGATGGGCTTTCTTTACCGACGCGTACGTAGAGACTAGAGTACCTAGTAATCAGCTAGGTAAGGGTTTGAAATCGTAAATTACTAATTGTATTGTATAGCCAAGTAAATATATACATATATATATATTCCTGAAGGAAAAGTTCAATGTACACTGTAGGAAATTCTGTACGAAAGTAGAGTTCATATATTCGTTTCGTATATTCCAATCAAAATATCGGAGTTGTTGAAATCTATTTGTTACGAACTTGAACAAAAAAAATAAATGAACATGGGGAGGGAAAGGAAGGGGGGTTTGTGCACCCACCGCTTCAATAGCAACAAGTGTTGGTTTAACTGATTGTAGCCTTGCCTAATCGAGATAACCGCCGAAAGTAAAGTATTGAGGCGCGACCAATTAGATAGATTAAGCAGGGATTATAACATCGCGGTAGTACGCACGCGGAGATGTGATGTGCTTCAGAATGGCGCTGAATGCAGTGCTTCACAAAAAAAAGGCGAGCAGCCGCTCAGCTTTTGCTTTTTCATACAAGACAAAGATGATCATTGGTAGTTATAGGTTATTATGAGTAGTGAAAATCGTTGAAGATGAACAAGGAGTCCTGGTCTAAGAAAACTTTGTAAATATCTCAAATTATTTTAATCATTCTTTTCTACTGTACTGTACCTACTTAGGTAGTAGTACTGTATATACATATAGAAAACTTTCAGTTCACTCTGTCCATCACATCAATCAATCAAATCAAATCAAATACTCGTATATAATGGATCAAGAAGGAAAGTTACGGTTGAACAATCTACCTAGGTAAGAATCCATTCATTGTGTGTACAGGTATAGAACTGTGTAGTAAAATTCATATATTGGTATTTCATTACCTAGGCATTATGTAAGAATGGATACTCCTCCTAAAAGATCTCTTATTCAGGCAGAGTTGCTCGCCTCTCTTCTTGATATGTAACAATTTGGGTAGATGGAGAGAGAATTTAATCCACTTCAAGTAGATTAATAGGCCAATGACCATAACCTAATGGATAATGACACTTACAAAAAGTACTTATGTTATAACATCAATCAAACTTACGGTGAGAGATGCTTAGGATAATAATGTACTATTCACATAAACTACTTAAGCTACCTAGTAGTTCTTACCTACCACCATACATAATTGCTCTCTCTTACTCCTCTTGTTGCTGACATGAGAGAATAATAAGTATATTACAATATATTGATAATACCGTGGACCATAGGTATCACTTCTTGAATAAACGCTTTCCGCAGTAAGGCATTTAGCCTCTAAAGTGATTTGATGGGAACTTTGTCCACCTGTAGGCTTGGGTGTAAATTGTATGAGTGGGTGGAGTGGGGGGAAGGAGGGAAGGAATATTGACATGAAAGTACATCCGTAAATATAAAGCTTACTCCGTACACACAAGACTAGGATATTTAGATGATGTAGGTAGATATATATCTTCAATTTTATTTATAACTTCGCATTTTATTTCCCTTTTATTTCTTCATTTTGTATGGATTAGTATTTTCCTATATACGAAGATATATTGCTTCAATTCGCCTTATGATTATGAAAAGAGAAAAGGAAGAAGAAGAGGAAGAAAAAAGTGTGAATGGATAGATTGAAAATTCACAGCTGAACCGCCGAGGGATTTTCTTATTAGCGACCTATTTGATTTTATTTTTTCTTAAAAAAATAAAGGTACACTTTTTTATTTTTTTTTCTCTTTCCCTGGTCTTCATCACGTATAGTATAAGCCAAATCAGTCCGCAATAGGCGCGCGATTTGACCCACTTGTCGAAATAAAAAAGCCACTAAGCTACCCCATGACGATTTTGGTAGTACCTTAAACTACAGACGCTCGTCAAATAATATATTGGTATCGGGCAACCCCAACAACCAAAATAATTCTCTTATTAACTTCTTTGCTACTCCAGTAACCACTCTGTTGGGTCTTTCTCTTTACCTACTCAATTTTTGAATTTTTTTAACTCCAAAACTACTCAAGAGGAAAAGAAAAAAGGGCAAAGCAAAATCAAGTTTATTAATAAAAAAACAGGAGGAATTTTTAAAATACTTCCCCCTCCTTTTTGATTTATTACTTTATTTTATATATTATTATTATATTTTTTTTGGGGGGGAAATATTTATTTTTGCCTTCCCTTCTCTCTCTCTTATAACCAAAAAAATAAGAACATCCATCCAATCCAATATACATCTTTCCCACCCCCAGCTATCTATCTATCTTACAATCCCATCCCATCAATTTGTTTTTATTCAATTTTTACCTTGTTCTAATTATTTCATTCTACATCTCATCATTGATTTCTATTCTAAGAAACAATATTTTGATGAATTTTGAGTATTACTACTACTACCTTGAAAACCCCATATTCACCAGCAATCGAAAATAAAGTATACAAAAATACTTTCCCTGCCGATAATTCTCGGCCTATTTTGGTACTTCAAGGATTCCAGAACATCAAGACATTTCCACACAAAACAAAAAGTAATTGAAGAAGACTTCACGATAAAATTCATTACAATTTGGCTGGTCCCATTTTCATCATTATTATCGCCATTATCAATCAGCAACTATACAGTTAAAATTATACAAAACTTACTTTGGGGAGAAGAAATCGGGTTTTCAATTTCAAATTCGAATTCACGTGAACGAGTTAGAATTTCCAGGTTGTCACTTGACAGCCAGCAGAAATAAGTTCTTTTCGTATGTTGTACATCACCACTTTATCAACAAACATATACAGGAAAAAAAGGCTATTCAACCTGGAATAATTGGATCGATAACTACTTTTATCTTTACTCCATTTCGACTTCCATATATGGTCGGTTACCATAAGCTTACTTGCGAATCAGAGCTTGAGTAATTTATTTCATTGGAATTGAGGAAAATTAAGTGGAAGTCAGTGTGATTAAGGCTTCCATATTTTTACGATACGACATCCCTTACTTTGGGATTAACATATCGTATCCGACGGCATCAATTGGAGTAAGGCAGGGTTATTTGAATGAAGGCGCCTGACAGTACAAGCCCAGGAGAAAGTCCCCTTGGACGAATCGGACACCAGGACCTTGTGGATATTGCACGAGAAATTTTGGGCACCAGTAGAGGCAGTGAGAGTAAATCGAGAGACTCTTTGACTTCTTCAAACATGGCGAGCCCAGATGCAGAAAAGCAAGCCGAGTCTCCTACGTCGAGATTCACTGCTGTAAATGGAAGGGAGCAAAGCGGGGGCTCAGCTACGACTAATGGGAACGGGAGTGCTAATGGAAATGGAAATGTTACAACTACCGCAAATGGTGCAAATGGAAGTGGGCACCAAAGAAAATCTTCTGATGAACGGCCAGCTGCTCATGAGAGACTGACAATAAGCACCAACCAGGATCAAGAATGGCCTTCAAATTCGGAACGAACACAATTGCCCGATCGTCAGCAGAATGTGAGTCAAAATTCGAATAAATATTCCGAGGAGGGGTCACACAAACGTAAGAGGTCCAGTTCAATGGATCAAGACTCGTCATCCGCAAACTCATACCACAACCACGGTTTGCCGAATTCAGCAAAAGCAACACCAACCACGGCGACGACTGAATCTGACGGAGCTCGTGACGAAGGAAGCAGTAGAGCGAAATCACAAACAGAATCACGAGATTCTTACAATTCTGACACCTACAGACAGTTTTTGGCAACCGGCGAAGCAGCCCGCGAGCCTGCTTCGAATGATGTGTGGCATTCGCGACAGTACCAGCATCACTCTCACGTGAATTCAGATGAGCATTTGAAAGAAGTACTACAGAGAGCATCGCAGAGTATGGACGCTCAACAACAGCACGATTACGACCGTCGAACGCTTTCTGGCGATGATGATAGTAGATCAGCCAATCCTTACTCTGCATATCCCCAAGAACGGAGAGAAATGTCAGCACAGTCAGATCCCAAGAAAAGGAAGAGGAATTTCAGCAATCGAACGAAGACAGGATGTATGACATGCAGGAAGCGAAAGAAGAAGTGTGATGAAACTCGACCAGAATGTGAGCGACAATTTGCAACGCATTGCCCATCTTCATTCCCAATACTAATTTTTGTTCTAGGTAACAACTGTCTACGTGGTGGTTTTGTTTGTTCTGGATACCAGCAACGTGGATCCTGGCCAAAATCCGAACAGAAACAGCCGCCAGTCCCATTGCAATCCAAAACCGATTATGAAGGCCCTACGTACCCAACCACATCTCCATATGGATCTCAGCCAATTCCGACCCGGAGGGAACCATTACCTGGTTATCGTGGCCAAAATTTGCGCGTTGATCCACAACACAGTCAGGCCCCTAGGGATGGAGACGAGCAGCAACCTAGCGCAACTAGTCTACATACTGCAATCAGTAGCACAGACAATTCTCGGTTATCTGCCATAGGTTACCCATCCCAGCAGACCATTACTCCTATCAGTGCGTCTAACAGTGCTTATCCAGACCGTCACAAGAATGATTATAACCAAAGGGTTGGACCCTACGGCGATTTGTCGAGAGAGAAAGAAAGTGGGACGCCTCATTCTGCTCGAGACCCTCCTTCTTCGTTGC
Source organism: Rutstroemia sydowiana (assembly GCA_000812895.1). Taxonomy (NCBI): domain Eukaryota; kingdom Fungi; phylum Ascomycota; class Leotiomycetes; order Helotiales; family Rutstroemiaceae; genus Rutstroemia; species Rutstroemia sydowiana. The sequence continues at coordinate 16,287 of JWJB01000439.1, read as the reverse complement.
CACACCTCTTACATCCTCAGATGCATCCCGATAGTCCTCACACCAGCGCTCAGGTTGCTGCTCAACTAGCACTTTCTCATCCTGCCAGCCGGCCACGAACACAAAAGGATGAAATGTTAGCAGGTCGTCATTACTTTCCCTTTGATAAAGAACTTGTACTTGAACGTGAAAGGTGTAATGGAGCTTGCTGGCGTTTTAACAGCAGCACAAATCCCAATAATGGAGTGTCGCCTGAAGAGCGAGCTCGTCTATTCCGGGATATCTTACAGCCCAGGGAACATGTTGTTTCCCCTACACAAACCTCTCCGTCGACCCCAGCTGGCAAGGTTGGCGATAATGTCGTTGTCGAGGCACCCTTCAATTGTGATTATGGTTACAATATTAGTATTGGTCAAGATGTAGCAATCGGGAAGAATTGCACCATTTTAGATACCTGTGAAGTCAAGATTGGCGACAGATGCAACATCGGACCTAATGTCAACATCTACACCGCAACATTACATATTGACCCAAAGAGGAGGTTAGGATCAAGAGGACCAAATCTTGGAAGAAAGATTATCATCAATGACGATTGTTGGATTGGTGGTGGCGTTACAATTTTGCCAGGCCGAACTATTGGAAAGGGTAGTACTGTGGGGGCTGGTTCCATTGTCACAAGGGTATGTCAACTGTTTACTTATTAGACATGCATCAAACTAACAGATACAGGACGTCCCACCATATACTGTCGTCTGCGGTAACCCAGCAAGAGTAATACGAGGTCTCTACCCAGGCCCCGAATGATGATATACAACCTTTTCACAACGTCGACCTTCATGCGTTATATTTCCTCGCAAGTTTCCTTCCCTATCGCATGGCGTTTTCGGTATATTACGTCCTCTTCTTTTATTTTTCGGCTTTATCGGAGTTTTCCTATCTACTGTACCTAGGGTGTGGTGTTGAATGAATAGACGATAACAGGACAATCAAGCATTTTACTGGGGAGCTTTCTATCTATGAAGTGTTTTTTCTTGTGGAGGGTTCGGGTGATTGGCGCGATTGGGGCTTTGGTAGCTTGTCTTTTCTTGGATGGTTTTGGTGCTCCTGTGTATGGGTGCATCATCTTGTTTTGCCTTATGATATATGGTTATGGTATATGGTGTATGGGAATCGATGACTGGATGGATCGATGGGTGAATCAGGAGAGATTCGGAGTAGGGTGTATGTTGCTTGGGAGATGGATGGCTGGCTGGATGACTGACTGGGTAGTCAGTCGGATGTCAAGATGGATGGATGGATGGCCGGATGGAAAAGTAGTATTTATATTATTATAGCTCGAATGGAATGTCACGTCTACACGACCTTTGATACTGCTGCTGTATTTTGATTATATGATGTGAAGAGTTGCGAAGGTTGGTTGTCTGGAAACTAGAGAGCTTATCTATAAATCACTCGTGGTTAGAATTCAACTACTGAGAATAGATTTCGAGTTGGCGAGACAGTCTACCTGTTAAGGCCTTTGATGGCTCTAAAACTTGGTTTGATTGCTGGGTTACAATTGATATACAGTACTGTTTTGATAACAATATACTATCCAAATCATTGCAAGGCTTAAAACTAGGGTACTTACTACAATCCAGTGGGCTTTTGTGTCAATAACGAGCGGCGCAAATTTGTACGGAGGATAGAAATGGGATTCTTGTACTTTGGAAGACAAGTGCTTTTTTAGATGAAGCAAATAGGAAGACGACCCCATTCTGAGGGGGCTCTCGAATGCACTAGATTGATTCGCGTTGGGAAACTTGTAGGAGTAGGATATGTGTAGTGCGGGAGGTTCTTTTGAAATTATATCTGCGGAAGGGGTTCGAAGGTTAGTGATCCTTTCAAGTTTTGATAAGTTTAAGAGTTGGCTTTGAAGAATGTGTGTTTTTTGAGACTTGTATTAAATAAGTGAGATTGGTACTAGAGGTTCTCGATTGTGGTATTGCGAGGGAATGATGTTTTGGTGGTGAGTAGAATGAAGGTTGGGAGGAGATGAGAAGAGAGGGCGAGAAACCAGGCTTGAAGAACTGGATTGAAATTAAAATGGGAATTGAAGTAAGAGTACAGAAATATAATCAGAACTTTCAAAGCCATTACAATATACTACTTACAAAAAAAAACATCAAGAGTGAATTTCTCCATAGTGAAAATACCATTATATTTTAACGAAGCCTGACCGCCCTCCCCCACACACAACCACATAGATTACCTATATATAATCAAATAAGTGCCTCTCCAGTATCAAACACTAGGACGAACCGCGAGGTACCCGGGGCAGGATGAATGGTGTGTTGGTGGTGTAGTGGATATAAGAGAGGAGTGAAGGAGTGAGTCGCCGGTTCGAAAAAAATCCCTACGGGGGTTTCTGGCCCCGCGGGGGAATCACAGTTTTGCTATTTTTGTTTATTTTTTATTTTCTTTTGAAATAGTTTTTGATGTTATTGATAGGAAGATGTTATTTTTTTGTTGAGCGAGGCCGTTTTGGAGGGGGCGGTTTCTCGCTTGTTTGGGGAATCTAAAAATTTGGCGAGTGGGTGAGTGTGCGATTTTGATCTCTGGAGTGAATGAATGACAGGTAGGATCTGGCCTTTTTTTATTAAAAGATCGAATAAATTTTTGGTAGTGGTTTAGTAAATCTCATAAGTGCTACGAAGGACGACTTTGAATTTACTATATAATCAAACTTAGAAGAGTAACGATGGGTAAACTCTGAAGTTGAAGTAGGCATATTCTATTTCAAAAGTCTATCAGAACGAACAGCAATAAATGAATAGAGCAAATATTGTGTACTCAGAGCATTACGGAAGAAGTACATGTATATCTGTAAGGATGTATGATTCTACTATCAAAGTCTTGACGAAGTGTATGCCAAGCTTCACTACAAATATTCATTTTCTTGCTGGTCTTGGAGATTGATGTTATTGCCATCAAAGCTACCTTATCTCACGTTCTCCCAGATAACCTATATACAATAGAGTTCAAGCTTTAGGTACGTTTCCATGGAAACTCCAATCTTGAAATTGACAACGATGACGGCGAAGACGGGAAAAGGTGATGACAAAATACAATTCATACACTCAACACCTATCCCATCGACTATGCAGTGGTCAATTTTCTCGGAAACAACCTCTATCTTTACCTCTATTATTGCCGTATTCTCTGCGGTATTGGTATTGGTATTCGACATCTTATACTGATATAAACCAAACAAAAATTGCCCAATAATACAATTTCAATCGCGATAGGGTGTTCTATTCATTAAAAACTATCGGGAGATTCACTACAGTAGGAGAACAATCTTTGAGGAGTCGGATTGTGAGGAAGATAATAGAGATGAATTGAAGTGAGAATCTGCCTCTCTTGGATGGACGAGATTATGAGGAAAATACCGGCAAGACATGTATTACAAGCTTGCGTACTATAAAAACAGCAGAGAAATCATGCCATACACAGATATGGATAGAAGAGGAAGGCAGCAAATTAAATACCACTTAGGAAACATTTATATCTGATGGGATTACTCCCACCCCATTTATTCTTCTTAACCTACCTGTATATACTACATACACAACTTACCAAAAGTCAAAATCCGAGAGAGAGACAAATATATTAGTGATTTAGATATGTAATCTACATGTATCAAATATTGATACTTTCTACCATGTGAGAAGATATAATAGAGATAGAAGCCATAGTAAAAGAGTACCCTCTGGAGAAGAAATTTGCGCGCACACACAACGAAAAGTCTCAAGAGAAGAAAAGTATGATATTGCCCTACCTCAATTATCAAAACATCCACAACCTTCAGATCCCATCCCAAAAAAGAAAAGTAGAAGCAGAAGAAACACATCAGGGCAATCATCACTCCGACACCGCACCACAAACACATATGAAAATATGTCTCTCTCCTCTTTCCCCCTTCTACCTTTCTATCCCCGCATGTGTATGTGTATGTGTATGTGCAACACCGAGACCCCTACTACACATATATGTACCACGTTCCATCTGACATCATATATCTCATCTCATCCCAATCCAATCAATCTAATCTCGTTCCACGACACATTCATCATCATTAATTTTTTCATCCGAACTTTCCTTCCACCCCTCCTTATGCACTGACCAAAGAACACAAGGCTGCATGACCTACAAATTCTCCCGTGTTCATCTGATATACTATCCACGTGGATTCATCTATCTTCTTTTATCTCCTTATGAATTCTGCATACAATTAATATAATACGTAATGGTAATAATGCTGTGTTGCCATATATTATTCTACTATTCTACCAACATGGAAAATACAACACAACACAGCAAGTACAACATAACAGTATATACTTAACCATCCATCCAATTTCTTCCATTTCTAGAATATCAACACCCTACGTGTAAATATTTACATCCATGTGATCAATACCTTTAAACCTGCGGAAGAAAGTATTCTAGGAAGCAACCATCACGCTAGAGAATATGAAATTTGCACTTCATGCTTTATGTGTTGTATTGTGCATTTGTATTAGTTCTAACAGACAGTAGTGTAGTACAGCACGGTATTTATCTGATTTTTGGAGATCAGATGGTATAGTATAGTATAGTATAGTATACTTGAGTAGGGTGGTACTGTAATGAAACTATGATTGCGTAGCACTGGCTATGGAATATGTATGAATTTGAATACTCGTACGCGATAGGGATAGGGATAGCTACGGAAAGCTAGACAAGATAAAACCAAAGCAGGTACATACACGCGCACATATGAGCTAAAGCTACCAACGTCCATGCATCGTCTGAAGTTGTATTCAGAAACGAAAAGAAGAATACATGAATTAAAACGCACACAGATATCTATCAGTATAATGAAATGATCAGCTTAAACCTTAGTTATGACTTGCGCTGGAGCCTGCTGCACGCACTGCCTGGCTTTAGGAGTCTTTCCTGCTAGATAACTTATACCTGAGGGCCAAGACCGTTCGAATGTTTGGATGAACGAATGAACGGACGAGAGAGGGCGAGCGATCGGGTGGATTTTAAACTACGAACTTAACTCAGGTATGCATTGTACCTTACATTAAATTCACTAAGTCACCTACTTAGGTACCCGTTCTCACCTACCTAGACTAGTATTTCAATTCCAAACCCACGACTCGAAAGCCTAGATTCATTCACTCCATTATTCTTAATTTCACAAATCATACAGGTAGGTACTAACTATAACGTACCGTCCAGTCTAGAAAATCCCAGTACTAAATCCCACCCACCACGGATGAAGAACCATGCACCCCTTCTTCCCAAAATCCAAATCTAGACTTCAAGCTCATTCACCCCTTCAACACCCAATCCAAACCCCAAGAACAAAAAAAGGTAAAAAAAAAAAATCATCCCTTTACCTCACCATACCATACCTTACAGCCAAGCCCGAAAACCCCACACCCACCAATTCCTTTCAGGAGAAAGTCCAAAATAGGTAGTGATTGTAAGCTTACGCCACGGTCCGTCTTACTGCAGGATTTGACGGATTGGCCATACGGAAGTACAGTACATACCACATCATTCCATAAGGAAAGGTAAGGTAAGGTAACTATTAACTATTAACTATATGAAAAGGATACTACCACTGAACCTATCAAGCTGCTTGTCAGATATGAAATTGGAACTGTGAATTCGGATTCGAGACAATGCAAAACGAAACTTTTCGCCGTTTGCTTACTTTGTACTGGATTGGATTGTACTGGTTGCCTATCTCGTATCGTAACGTTGCGCAATCGATCAATTAGCTATTGTAAGAACTATCTCTTACCTTACTGTTTCTACGCACCTTCTAACTCCTGTGATTATAGTAGTAAGGGGTTCAGGATTCGCGAATCAAACTACTTAGTGCGTAAGGAGTCACTAGCCAGCCAGCTAACTGTAGGTAGATAGGTAGGAAAGTAAGTAAGTGAGTAGTGAGTATTTTTAGGATAATACAATTATTACCGATATACCAAAATACTATACCGGAATAACGGACATTTTTTACTACTTGCCTTGCAAAGTAAATCGATATAGAAAAGTGAGTACAGTAGGCTGTGAAGTATGAATCTCCGGTGTATAGAAACTTTAAAGAAATGAAATATGGTACAAAAAATCGTATTTGGTGATGTGCCAAGGTTAAAGGGTGTCTTGAATGCCTAGGTAGCGTAGCTAAGAATTGTGTGAGAGCTAACTTTAGCTTCCCCGAATAGTTTCTTCTTCTTCTCATCTTGTATCGGTATCGACCGCTTTCCGTAGCTCTTTCTTGGTATGTTTAGAATGTTTCTCTTTTGGCGCCCTTTGAAGTTCGATTTAAGTTCGATGCAACTTCTAGTTTGAATTAGTCTGGTGATCTGTATAGTATAGCATTTATTCAACAACTCAGGGGTCAGGTTGAGCTTGGTATTCAAATCATCGCATACTGCGTAGATCTCATCATATGACCCATTAAGGAATTCATAATACGGGACTAAGATACAAGTAATACGATATACAGCAACTCGGATTGCTTAAAAGTTCATTCCATCAAAATTCAAATCAAGGCCAAGCCAAGATAAGTATTTGAGATGTCTTTTGATATTGAAAAAGTTGTGGGGTCACACATCCGAGAAACAAATACAAAAAAAAAACATGAAACAAATGATAGAATCTACAATTTTACATACAAGAGCGAATAATCGAATGTTCGACATTGGTGGCACGAACCTCTCCTATTCTTAAAGATGGCGCGTGCCTTCTCCATCAATGCTGCCAATGCCACCACAGCCACACACATAGCAACGCATTCCAATTTCTTTAATGGTACGTACTCGTCAACCAAACCAAGAATTCTATATCTATCTAATTGAAGTAATTGCAATAAAAGAGATTTCTTGTTTGAAATTCATTCCCCGTCTACAGTATTCTCTTCCAAGTTCCATAAATACGTATTGTAATCACAACGGTGGAAGATACCCCAATATTTTGCCGAATTTAAATAATTGTGATATTCAGTCAAGGATGGGATTCTCAATTTCTTATGAAAGGATGATCCTAAATAAGAGAGGTCATAACTCATAAGGTTTGAATTTTGACTTAAGGTTAATGGCTGTGCCGTTCATCCCAATCTGTTTTTCCCCTTACCAGTTATTCTTCAATCTTACTGTAAGTCTGTAACCATTTGAATATTTTGTTATAGGTAGGTACTTCCCATTAGGATTTAACCCTAAGCATTTGATTATAAAAAGAAGTTCAAGATGACGTTGACAATAATGAATAGATTTGCAGCGGATTGGATACGACGATGCGTAAGTCTTGAAGTTGTTTCTCAACAATTTTATAATATCGCCGCTCCCCAGCTCCATAAAACCATCCATACCATAGGTTTTTGTCGGAGCGTATCGTGATAGTCAAGGTCGTGGTATGATATGGCGCTTAGATTGAAATAATGTGAACAATCGGATGAGGCAGATTTTGGTAGGTCAATACTCCACTCTACTAAGTGTAGTGACTACTCGAGTGCCGTCAGCCACAGTGTGAGCCCGTGAGGAGCATTGAGCTATAAGCCGTCACTAAGGTAGTTCTAGTGAAGATTAACATTCTTTTTTGCAAGTCATGTTCAACATCGGTGTGAGACCCAAATAGTGTGAACTCCGACATGCAATACATAGTAGTTGATATCTTAATCGCTTCTATTCCGTACTCGGTATTGAATCTCAATGTTGTCATGTTCAAAATCAAGACCCGCTCTTTGGGGAATTATATGTAATAATGACGATGAAAATTTGCAGATTTTGCAATAGAGAAACCTATCGAAATCTTCCTTGATGCAGAATATTGTACTAGTAATAAGTATAAGTATATATTGAGTGCATAAAATTTACATGAGAGATTTTTCTCTTTGGTTGAAAAATGGTCCGGACCTCTATAGACTTTTATTTCCAAGGCCTTGGAAGGGATTTGTACCACTATAAAAATACTAGAATGTAGCCAGTAGTAAGTGGCAAGTTTAGGTGACATGTTCCTGCATAACTTATGACAACTCATTGGGAAAAGAGGGAAGGAAGGAAGGGATAAAATTTTTATTAGGAATCTAGGATAGATATGCAGCGCAGGGGTAGGTATGATGTGTGATTGGATATGTATTCGTACCTGACTAAATTAAACTAAGCTTTTTTAGTTTAATAAATGGATACCTTGATTGTTAAACGAACCAATTGATAAAACTGATATATTGAGTAACAAGTATTAACTGGATACCGTACCTGAATAGAGGGTTTTACACTCGCAACACGCTAGTAGTAAGTGGATGCCACCAACCTGTTCAGGTTTAAATACCCCCATTATATATTTTCAACTTTACTTCTTTTAGAATTATGGGCCGCAACAGCTACTAGCGTGTTGTAACTGTTGCAACACGCTAGAAAGTGTTGTAAGTCTCAATTGGGTAAAGTGTATACATGCACTGTTCTTTATATAATCTGATCTTTAAAATAAAGTTTAATAGCCCCATAGAATGTTTGTTGTAGCCTTAGAATATTATTCTTGCCTTAAAACATTTTTTGTACCTTAACTCAATTAAGCCTGGTATGGCATCCACTCATTGCTAGTGTGTTGCGAGTGTAAAACCCTCTAATGTTTTTTGGGAGGTGACATTGTGGAGGGTTCGGATTATATTTTCGTGCTATACAGTACAGTACCTAGTAGTAATGTATCACTACTTGCTGCGGCGTACTCTTCACCACTTTCCTTATTAGGTTATTGGTACGAAGGTGGCATTACTATTCGTCTTTTATTTTTTGATATTTTGCAGTGGGTTTTTCTATTTCATAGGGCAGGCGGCTCAGTCAGGCTTACTTACAGCGTAGTACGTACAGAGAAGTACCCATATCTCTCTTTAACCAAACAACACATTTTCAAGTAATTTGCCTTGTCTTCATTCTTCAAAGAATGTTATTATTTTAGATTGATTAGTAAATTATAAAAATATTAAATAAATTACAGCATGATGATAATTTATGATGTTATTTTACTAATTTCTAATTCAATTTTAAGGGCTTATTAAATAAATCCTTGTTAAATCTTTTCATCCAAACAATTTGAATAACTTGCCCTTTTGTTCTTTAGTGGTAAGTTAAACCATCCTTACAAGCTAAACCATCCCTTGTTTTCCACTACGGGATATATCTCCACTTTTAATAATTTTAATCAAGGGTCTTTTTTAACTTGGGGGCCCAACCGCCCGTTCTATTTTTTTTTTTCTCCACTTCAACTTATAATCTCCATCACTTTTTAGTTCTTTGATGCGTATCAAAGAGTAAGAAAAAAAGCTTTTTAGAAATAGGACGATCCTTCATTTGTTTTTTTTTTCTTACTATTTTGCAGATTACTACTACAATTACACATTCCTTCAATTCTAAAAGAGAACAGCCAGACTGCTCGACTCATTTTATAAAACAAGTCAGCTTGAAGCTTCTTTAAAACCTCATCATCTACCCTTTTTTTCAACTCCCTCCCTCCTACAACTCACTCTTTATTTACATTCTTTATCTCAGCCCTGTCTATCTATCACTCTTGAGAAAGGTCAACATCTCATCACCCTCATTTTTGTTTCCAAAAATAAATCGGTTTAGATCAAAACAATAATTAAAATCGCCAGTCGATTTCAATTTACACATTCCTTTCGAGGTACAAAGTTTTCGAAAAAAGCAAACACATCTGAAGATATACTCTTTTCCCATTTACACCCACACTCAACAATCATTTCCACTACATACCACCAAAATCAAAATGAAGTACACAACTGCCATTCTTTCTACGCTCATGGCTTCCGCCGTTGTAGCTCAACCTCATGCTGCGCGCCATAACCACAATGCCAGACACGAAAAGCAGGCAAAGCGCGATATTGTCTGGAAAACTATAATGGACATGGTTACCGAAACTGTTGATGTTACCAGCACTGTCTGGGTTTCCGCAGGTGCCACCGAAACATTTGATGCCACTGAGGCAGCCATCACTCCTAGCACTTTATCTACTTCAGTGGTGGCATCCTCTATCAGCACGTCCGAGATTGTCTCCAGTACCCTGGATGCCGCAGCAGCACTCGTTGAGTTGCCGACTTCCACTTCTATTACTCCTACCTCAACCCCGACCCCGACCACATCCTCTGTCTACGTTGCTCCAACCACATCATCCTCCATCTACGTCGCTCCAACTACATCATCCTCATCCTCTGTCTATGTTGCCCCGACTACATCTTCCTCCTCTATCTTGACCACTGCCACACCAATCGCAACCTCTGTCGAGGTACCTGTGGTAGTCCCAACTACTCTATCAAGCGTTCAAATCGCGGCAGTTGCATCCACAAGCACAACCGCGCCCGTCGTTGCATCATCCACCGTCTCTTCATCCGGCTCTGAATCTACATGTACCGCGGATGCTCCTTGCACAGGAGACATCACCTACTACGCAGCCGGGCTCGGTGCCTGTGGCATAGTTAATGATGGTTCTACCTTTGCCGGTGTTGCTCTTCCATATGCGCTTATGGGCGAGGAATCCAACGACAACCCATATTGTGGCAAGATGATTACCATCACTTGCATTGCCACTGGAAAGACAACCACAGCAACAGTTATTGACAAATGTATGGGATGCGCGGGGGATGCTATCGATCTCACCAACTACGCCTTCGATCAGCTAGAAGATGAATCTGTTGGCCGCACTACGGTCAATTGGAATTTCATCGACTAAATACCATATCCGCAATTCATTCGCATATAGTATTCTCGCCAGTCGAAGCATATTCATATGCGATTTTCTTGAGTTGATCTCGATACTTGCATACGGCACTTATAATTTTCTCTAGACGAGGATTATAACATGTCCACGAATTTCATTTGGGATGGATTTATCTTCGTTGTTGTTTTATTCGATTCGTTCAAGCATGGATGGAAACAAAATTTACATAACATACTCACGGCGTTGCATTTGTGTGACTTTTTTATTCTTGGTATCTTCCTGCTTTCTACAATACTTTGGAAGGGGGGCATTTCATGACAACAAGTTACGGAAGGAAAAGATCAAATGCATTAAGATAGATGGGATGGTTGGTGGATTCGATTTTTAAAGTTTGGAGGATAGGATGGAGGATGGAACCAGAAGTTTTACCTGGCTTCTTGTACATATTTATTAGACCTTAGTGTGTGTTTATGGGGCTACTTACCTAAGTAGTCTTGCGGAAGAATTGAAAAGAGGAATGGACATCATTACTTCCATTTTTTATACAGCATGTGTTTTTGAATATGTTGTTTCTCTTCGTTTGAAATCTCCCAGTCAAGTGCAAACCCCTTCCTTTCCCTTTCCTTCAATCTTTCTCGCTTCGTAGTAAATGCTGGAATTCGGCGGCATTCATGGGCCACTAATTGTTTGCTTGTTGTCTTGTTGTGTTTGAATTCTGCTATGTTGAATTCTGAAATTTGGATGGTTGGGAGATTGAGCGCTGGATGTGATGGGTATCCATTTGTATATGTGAGTGGTGTATGTGAGTGCATCCACAGCAAACAAGATAAACGGAAGATATAAACCTATAAGGAAATATAGTGCGCAGCAGTGGGGCCTGCTGCTTTCTGGGGTATATCATATTATTATCGTTCTTCTCATCGCTTGCGTCCCCTCGTTTTTTCACACAGTACTTACTGTATGTGCAATATCTGTAGATGTAAGCACTCCTGGATCTTCACTTCATCACGTACAATATCTGTAGAAATGCCGCCCTCCCGCACCTCCACTTCATCACGTATAATATCTGTGGAAATAAGCACTCCCGCACCTCCACTTCTTCCTCACTCCCGAGAAAAAGAGGCAGATGTCTTTACGTATAATATCTATAAAAGTAAGCACTCCCGCACCTCCACTTCAAATCTACTTCATTCCCAAGGAAAAAAATATATGCCTTTAGACTTAGCTTCGGCCTCAAAAGTTGATTCAAGAATAGGAGGAGGAAGCGCTTAACTTTATGGCATTGCGGATTTCATCTAGGTTCTATCTTGTGGAGAAAGAACTGTTGTACGCGTGTTTATATTGCATTCGATGGATAATATTAAGCGCTGGAAACCGTATTTCGGAACTGGGTATCGTAGTTCTATCCTGTTTTACTTACTGCGTGTATTTGTGTGTGCTTGTGCTTTTGACAGTATTGATAATAATACAATATATATGAAGTCTATGGATGTGGATGTGTATGCCTGCCTACGCGTGATATTCTAGACATCTAGTTTGATTCTACTGAAATCCAGATTTTATATGAGAAAGAGTAGTTATGTATATGTATATATATATCATACTTCACCACAAGAAAATCCATTGTAGCCTCTATCCATCACCGAGAAAGAAGGAGAATTTGGCGTCCAAATCCGGTTTGGGAGTTGAAGTGAGTTGGTATATAGTTTGTTTGCACTTTGCATTTTGATTTGATTTGTGTCTACAGTCTATTGGAAAACTACGAAATACCAGGGATGGCATCAACCAAATCTAAATCCAAATCCAAATTTAAATCCAAATCCAAATTTAAATCCAAATCCAAATCCCCGTATCTTCAGTATCTTTCACGAGAAAGCAACTGCAAGGACCAAGGAGAAGCAGGAAGGCCTTTCGTGCTTTTGGAGTTTTCTGAAGTCCTACCTCTATCATATTACATATAAGTAGTCTATGTATTAGTGAATATATCATCTCCTTCACTCGCTATTCACTTACGATTGAAATGAATCACTTACTACAAATGGCCCCCAAACGTATCACCTAGTATTCTAGCCATCATTCATAATTCACTCACTTTCTTATTTTCTTACTTACCCCCTCACATCAAGTCTATTCTTGCAGTGGATTTCATAATTTATCATAGCCCGCCATTTCATCTTCATCTCCATGAGAGAAAGGATATCCTCTAGCCATCACATCGTCTACCTTGAGCAGTAAGTAATGAATAACGAACCAACCACCTACAAAAAGTAAGACCCTCAAGATCTTACGAGCATTTCTAGATGGTGAAGGAAACAATGTCTGATGTAATTTTGATTTGTTTTTTTGGTGTCATAACAGGACATTAACCAATCTACCTACCCGTCTATAAATGCAACAAGCACCTATAGTGGCAACAATAACAGCACATCAAAAGTGTAAACTACCCCACAAGACATTAACGTATTCCAACACCGACTCCAAATCCTAATGCTAGCCCAAATCTAAGTCTAGGTTTCTGACGCCATGAATGAAAATGATAATGCAATGTTCCTAAATATCACTGACTAGCAGCAATAAGACAGAAACACGTTCAATCTTGAACCCCGTCATCCTGTCTATCGATTCAAACTTAACAAACCCTCAATATACCTCTTTGTATCCAACCCGAATCCCGATGCGCTCCACCCCTCCTCCGTATTCCCACTTCCACTCCCACTCAATCTTGCTACCATCCCCTTATTCTCTACATGATCACTTGCTCTCCTCACCAAAATAATTTCTTTATCCTTCGGTACCACCTCGCTCTCGGCTATATCAAGAAACGGATGTGCTGGCCCGCTGCGCGTGCTATTCGGCAACGTACTAGTTGCTTTTGATCTATCTGGCCCCGGCACAGGTGAGAACGAAGGGTCTAAAGAGGGGCTTAGATCTTTGATGTCGGCCGAGTCTTCGGGAATGAGGGTTGGAATATTGACTAGACCAGAGGAAGGGCAGGGACTAGGATGTGTGGCTGCAGACGTGGGGATACGGGTCCAAAGAACCCAATAGCCCCGAGATGTTTTGCAGGTGCGTTCGAGGGTGTTTAGGTCGGTCGTGGTGGCGATATATGTATTGATGATTTGCATGTGGGTATTTAGGGCTTCGATGCGAGTCCATGGGAGAGAGTCGGAGGAGAGCTGGTTAGGGTCAGGTATAGAGGGGATGGTGGAATAGAGTGTCAATAAGTTGGGGTCGTATAGGAGATCGTAAACCGGAGGAGCTTCGACGAAGGAAGGAGAGGAAGGTGAGATAACAGGCTTGCTGGCTCTGAAGGAGGTGGAGTTCAGGAGGGGTTTGTGGAGAGGAGATAATTGTTTATGGAGGCCGTGGTAGAAGCTTGGGAGAGCGAGAGAATCGGCTCGGAGTTCGAACAAAAGAACGAATACGAAGGGTCGGCTGACGTAAATAATTGTCCGGAGTTTTTTGGTTTTGTTACGATCTTGACTTTCAAAAGAGGCATTGGAAGTTCCCGTGTGTTCAGAGCCGGTAAGTCCAGATGAACGCCCTAAATCAGAATAATCAATGCTAATTTCAGTTTCTTGACGTGCATCTTCCTGGCGCTCCAGTTCTACGGTAACAGTTCGAATGACTAATCTTGTATTGTAATTCTCGGAATCCTCATTGTCGGCTTCTGCTTCTGCTTCTGCCTCTATGGGAGATTGATTTTCGTTATCAAGGCCACTCATTAACCCTACAAGGTAGTGAGGCATTGAGTCATCAAATTCTGATATGGGTGAGCTCTTTCGAGCGATACCTTTGCCGGTATCAAGCGCGTTTGAAGTATTTGATTCCGTAGCTGTAGGTTTAAATGAATCCATGTATTTGGGCAAGGAACTACCGAGGGACCAGGAGGTCCCATAGCCAAATTTTAAGTACTGAGTAAATTTCTTGCTCTTCGTGGTGTCACTATCAGTACTAGTATGACTGGCTGGATTCCGACGAAATGCAGGGCGTGGCGGTAGTGATTTGTATGAACCCGAAAGATCATCTTCGTGGCTAGTCGGGTTCTGGCGAAAGGCGGGGCGAGGTGGCTGGGATTTGTATGAACTTGAAAGGTCATCTTCGTGACTAGCTGGATTGTGACGAAAGACAGGGCGTGGTGGTTGAGATTGGTACGAACTCGACACATCGTCTTCGTGCCTAGTCGCTTCACTGGGAGTAAAGCTTGAAGTTAGGCTGACCCCATTGTATGCTGAAATCTCATTCCCAAGACTTGAACCTTGTCGGTGTGACTTTTTGTAGTCACTTGGAGATTGCTCATTTCTGGATAATGATTCTCGAATTGGTATTGGCATAGATTTGCCTTTCTTGACACTCTTTGCACGGCGAGTTGATGATGGATTGTCAAGAATTCCATAGGTATATGGGCCCCATCTATATAAATCTTCAGCCCAATGAGATATATCACGGAGCGATTTTCTTGATAAAGCGCCCGTGCCCAGAAAGATAGCTCCATCTTCCGCAGACGGTTCGCTGCCAGAACCAAGCCATGGTCCAGATTGTTTTGACTTTTGCTCGGCGAAGCCCTTAACCGTATCACCGTTTTGGCTCGACTGTGCATCACCAAATCTCAAGACCATCATGTCTACAAGGCCATCAGTATGCTCTACCATACCTTCGAGGACTTCTCTTTCGCCACTTCCTCGTTCCTCCTCACCAACCCCGACTCCAAGTTCCCCACAAGCCGCAACTTTTATCCCGCCATATAAAGCATTCGCAGGATTGCCATGCATGAGCACGTTCCATGTAAAAAGGTATGTATCCCAAAATCGGCCCAAAATACTTATAAACTTCGATCGTCTCGTTCGGACGAATAGTGCGCTCATGGAGGAGGCATGGTGAAGCAGGAAAGTCGCGTGTGCTCGAAGAAGATCCCCCAAAAGCAATATTGCAGGCTTCACTTCTCGTGAAGAGTATTCAATTGTTTCATGCTCTTCTGCGGCTTTGCCCTTCGAAGCTGGGGTTTTAGATGTCCCAGGCAATATCGTGAGGTTTATGGACTGATAATCATTAGTACATCTCCAAATCCAAAAAGGACTATACCGACAGCCAATATCCACCAACCAGACTCCAATTCATGTAAAATGATGCGCGATTTCTCAGTCTCGACTGTATCCACAGATTTACCCTCAGAGAAACTCCTTCCAAACTCCACCATTCCTTGCGCAAGCCCAATCTGTCTTAATTGTTCGTTCTTATGCTCCCTTGCAATCGCGCGAGTGGCATCCGTCGAAGCTGACCTCTTATGGCCATTTTGCTTTGGTAATGGATAATAATAAACAATCTGGTTATCAATATCCTCATCTGTAGTCCCCAAGGAAGGATTGTAGATGGCTAAGAAGCCCAATTGGGCTGGTACAACCTTTCGCCGTTGCTCAGACATTGCATTACGTGGTTTGCATTCAGGGGCAACCTAAAAACACGACAAGACGACCACGGATGATTTCTGTATCTGGATAGGACATCCTGAAGCTTATCATATGGTGATTCTCATCTTTA
>JWJB01000438.1:0-18114 GCA_000812895.1 Rutstroemia sydowiana | reverse complement strand
ATTAGTTCGATTCCGCGACGTCATCGCTTTGTTCCCCGTAGGTATAGTATTTGTATGGTGTGAATTCTAATTGTTTTTGATGTGAATGTTTATATTTTGAGGTGACAGATGCGATGAGATGAGATGGAAATATTGAATCGAATTGAATTAATTTATCTCAATAAATGAATAAGAAATGGTTGTGGTTGTTGTAGTCGTGAAGAGAGGATATGCAGTTGTAGTTGCAGTGTAGATCATAAAGGCGGGGTTATCGTTTGTCTTACTTCATCAATCTTATATCCGACTCCCTCAAAGGAATTGAACTGAATGAGTACCAGGAGATGAGAAAGTTGAGTTTGTTACTATAAATATGAAAAGTATTATAAGAGGCATAAAAAGTCTAAGATGAGTTGAGATGAAGTAACAATGCCGTCACTTTATTTATATATTCACTTACTCATTCACGTTGGTCATTTACTCATTACCTCGTGATGTACTTTATTCTCATCCAAGACAACAAAGAAGAGACCGCGCCTCGAATTTATATTGGAAATAAAGTGATTGTTGTATATGTAACAAAATATTTATAATATTAGAGATAATCCACCCCCTATATGATCACTATACTTTAATCTACTCTATCTATTCATGCCTTGTTCAATTCAATACCCTCCTGCCATACCGTGCAATTTTTATCAACCGGCCAGACAAACCATCTACCACCCATCCATCCGTCAATCCATCATAACCCCTCCACAAATACCACCAAGCCAGACCAGGCACTCATACCCATCAACCAGTCAGTGCCGTACCTCTTTCTCCTACTGTACCTGATCCTTCGTTATATATATATACCGTACTCTCTTACCTAC
Organism: Rutstroemia sydowiana; assembly: GCA_000812895.1. Lineage (NCBI taxonomy): Eukaryota > Fungi > Ascomycota > Leotiomycetes > Helotiales > Rutstroemiaceae > Rutstroemia > Rutstroemia sydowiana. The sequence goes on along the minus strand of JWJB01000438.1, from coordinate 17,263 downwards.
CTCCATTCACTCTCTATTCACCCACCTCCCTTCTACCCCTACCCTCAACCCCGATATTCACCCACACACACTCACCCCTTGCATAAATGATAAAAATCCAAATCAACGCGATTCATTCATATCAATGCACTACGATACACCCTACAAATATTCAAACCAAGACTCATCTACAGTAAGTCCGTGAGTATTCTGTTCTGCCCCTGCCCTTGTCTCTTTATTCTATCTCCAATCCATCCATGTTGTATCAAAATCGACTACGAGTATGTACTGTACATCACACAACCTTTCCTCATCTACATCTACCTCATTTTCAATCATCAATTCCAGTATTGCCAATGGGCGGGTACCTATTATTTAAATAGACAAACCCGGCCCGTCTCGATGGGTTTGAAAATTGAAGAATCCAGATCCGACCCATAAGGAAAACAGCTGAATGGGGTAATAGGCTAGCTCGATAAAGTTTAGCGTAATGTGGGTTTAGTATGGGATTTTTCATAAACCCATCCTATTTTAGTAAATCCAAACCTGGATGGGTAACCACCACCAGCACCCTTTTCAACCCATTTGGCAGCACTGATCTGCTCAGTCCTTCACATCTAATCCGCCCTTCACAATTCACACCCTGCATTTGAAAAGGACAAGGCTATTCAATCAAATCTCCATTGGAATCTACACTTATTTTGATAATAATTTATTATTATTTCTTCAAACGGATAGAAATTGGATCTTTAATTGACTCTGCTTTACCACGACTATTTGTTCCGTATCTTCTTTCCTTTTTCTCTGCATCTTAAACCAATCATTCAACACAAATCCCGTCTTTCGACTCCCAATCCTCACTTCCCGCCCATCCCTCAAACTTGCGACAAGGTAAAGTTATACCTTCTCTACTCAATACTAGCCAAGTCCGATAAATATCAAAGCTTGTACCCTTTTGTTTTCGAATCAGAAGGTATCGATTTAAAATCGATAAGAATCACAAAAATTCTATCGAAAAGGGTGTCGAGTAGACCTTTAGCCTAATGGCCCCATGGACACCTGACAAGTTTTTTAGGCTGCCCGTATATAGTCTTGAGTTTGTGCAACGCAAAGTTGAGGAAGGAAGAAACAAATAAAATCACAATCCCGAAACTGTGGGCGACCAATCTCACAGGCCAGCGTATATTTCCACAGCAATTCAATTCGAAAATTTACGAGTCACGTTTAAACAAGAGGACAAGCCAGGGTGGTATTTTCAGGTGACATTGCCCATATCGCCCCACGATTTGTTTCGAATGTGCTGACAGTAAGACTTCGGATACTGAGAAAATTGCCAATCCTTCCGCTGCACTGAACTCAAAGAACAATTCTTTTATCTCTAGAATATCCTAATCCAGGTATCATGTCCTTGTGCTCGCACTGTCGAGACATCGAATTTGATAGCAATGGTATATACCGGCTCCAGGATACTCTCCCAATGAAATTATCCGCCGAAGCCGGCTGCAAAGGTTGCGATTTTTTTCTACAGGCCGCGAAGCTTTATTGGAGTGAAGGCTACGTAAATTATTTTATTCTAATAGAGGGAATGGGTGTTATTATAAAGCGAATTAAAAAGACAAGTAATGAAGTACAATTGCATTTCGTTTCCACTACCCACCCTTCCATCATTTATCTCAGACTTTGTAGCCCATATGGTGAGCTTTTCACTGTGGTTTCCAATTCCCATACACATTTACCAATAATATGTATAGGTCACGAACCGGCGTTTTGTGCCGACGGTGAAGATTCCGATGGAGAATTCTTGGGAAGGGTTATCCATCCGTCCTCTCACCACCCCGAATGCTTGGATCTAGCCGTTGCTTGGTTGCATAAATGTTCACATTATCATGGGGGTATTTGCCGTCCGCTTCATGACGTTATTCTTCCAACCAGGCTCGTACACATCCCACCAAACCCAAACGGCCAATTGCAACTCCGCATCACTCAAGGCCTAAGTGGGCAATATGTTGCCTTGAGTTATTGCTGGGGAACTGGAAAACAATTCCGAACGACCTTGGAAGATTACCAGGCCCGACTAGATGGATTTGAAATCGGGCTGCTCCCTCAGACCATCCAGGACGCTGTTGTCATTAGTAGAAGACTTGGGTTTGAATATGTATGGATCGATGCTTTGTGTATAATTCAAGACGACATCAAAGATTGGACTCAAGAGTCGCCTAAGATGGCTGAAGTCTACGGCAATGCGTCTTTAACATTAAGTGCAGATCTTGCGCGAGACAGTAGCGAGGGGATATTAAGACCCAGAAAATCGGCCCTTTCTCACAATTTCGGCGAGGCTCAGGAGTTTTGTTTGCAGGCTCGCGATTTCAACCCTAGTTGGCGCCAACCCCTGAAAACGCGTGGTTGGGCACTTCAGGAAAGAATTTTATCACAACGGAACCTCCATTTCTTAGATACACAACTTGTATGGGAATGTAACACAACCACATACTTAGAGGAGTCCCGTTGCCGCGAGACCAAGCAAAGTGAGGATTTTGCAACAAGCACTTTTCGGCCATATTTAAAGTCGCCTTCCACTACCGGTTTGACAGCTTTAACGAATTCAATACTAGCCGGAGATCCAAAACAAGAGGCTCTAACGCGCTTGGGTATCTGGGCCATGATAACTAAAGAGCTATCCCTGCGACAATTATCAATCCCCTCAGATAAACTCCCGTCGCTTTCGGGGCTTGCCTCGGCTATCGAAACACCGCTTTTGGGGAAATATTTAGCTGGTCACTGGGAAAACTACTTCTTTTTATCTTTGGGCTGGTTCATAACAATTCCCGGAAACCCAATTGAATCCTACAGGGCACCGTCATGGAGCTGGGCTGCTACAGACGCTTCGTTGTCTATGTTTGAATTATGTTGGAAATTAAATTCTCTTCCACTCGTCATGGAAGATTCGAATACGTGGCTCTCCATGTTTGGACCGCGACTTCTAGAACATAATATCATACTTACGGATCCGAAGAATTCCTACGGCGAGGTGAGAGAAGGTAGTCACGTTATTATCGAAGGCTATTGTCACTATATATATGTGATAAAGGAACTCGGAGGATACTATAGTTGGCGGAATATGTTACGAAACAACTCCGAGGTAGATTCTCAGGTAGATCTCGGAAAACGCGTGAGATTGGACATAGAATCGGATAAAGATCGTTGGGTACCTTATTTTCCAGAAGATCTTGTGGAATTGGATTTGCAAATTTCCGACTGGGATCCTTCAAAGGTCACGAGCGATTTCGCACCAGGATTTTTTCATCCACCAAGTCATGAGGAACTGCGTTTGCACATTTCCGATTTCTGGCCTTCAAGATTCAAGAAGTATATATGCGTTCAGATCTCAAGAGAGAGAACTGCAGTGACTCCCAAGACTTTAGCTTTGATACTTGAGCCTATTGATGGTTCGGAGGATAGCTACGTGAGGGTTGGGCTTCTTATCTTCGATAGTCCAGAGAAGGGTGATCCAAGAGTGGCAGATTGGAAGAAGCGAACTTTGAAGCTTTATTAAGGAGGCATTGATTTCTGTACCGGAAAAATACGTCATGTAATGGAGGATTTCATATTAATATTGGAATGGTTATTGTTTGCTATGAAGAATTATGTAGGTAAGAATAATATACTACACGATGTGCTGTTAAGGTCTGAGGTGGCCAGAAATAGGAAATTAGTATTGGGTTTTCAAGTCTTCGAAGGACTTTTAGGTTACTGATTTTGAAGTTGAGGTTGAGATTGCTATTGGGGCGATGATGAACGTTGTTTATTCAATTCATATCAATTTTAGTACTTCCCAGAAACTACTTGCAATAGGGAATCGCTGGCTGTGACGATATCGGGAGCTTGCACGACGTCCATGAAGAGGATCATCGCCCAGAAATCAAACGTTGTGTTGTGGCTAATGGGAATGCTTGTTTGGATAAATAGATCTGCATGAAGATCCTGACCATTGTGCTAGAAGTGATAGATGTGGGGTTTTAATTGGGGGGTAGGTATGGGATGGATTGTTAGCTGCCAGTTCAGTACATACTTATCATAATAAAGGGAAATTGGCATCGAAGCATTATTCCTAGTGAGTTGAAGACGACTCGGATAAATACCTGGGTTCATCTCATGGGATACGGATGTGGAACTGGAGGAGCTTGAAGTAATTGGGGGTTGCGAATGCTGAGATGGACAAATAGATATGGGCTGTGTTCTCAAAAGCCTGTTTTGGTCCAGCCCATACTGTTTTAATGTCGGTGTACCTAGGTCGATAAGGCATTGGCGTTGGTATGACAAGGGGAAGTATATCTTCACTTCTTATATCCAAATTGTAATAGATCGCACTTATGAATAAAATCAACAACACAAATCATCAAAAACTATGGAACTTTACACAAGTGGTATCAACACCTAAACTAAGCATTTGAAATCACGACTCAGGTATGGCAAGTTATTAAACAACATCAGAAGAGAGGAATGGAGAGAAATGACCACAATCAGGCCAACAACCCTCGTTGACTGATCTACACCTGTATTCAGCTGACCTAACATATTAAAGCAGAAAGAATTCACAACAAACAAACCTTTCAATTCCAGAAGAAAATCATACAGCCAGCATGGAATATAATTAGATCTAACGATACAAATAAATCACCCTGACCGCGACAAGTAATACTGGAGGGAGATAAGATCTAATTCAATGCATATGAAGTTGATGTTAAATTAGTTGATATTGGTAGAGGCTTGAGTATTCTTCTATTCGAGATTGTTTTTGTGGGGTGTGAGAGGAGCTTGTGAATGAAGTTGTTGCGGTGTGATTCTGCTTGCAATGTAATTTGCTGGGTATCTATATTAACTTATATATATCGATTCTCATTAGATGATTTGGATTCGCATTGTGTACTTTTTCTTCACCACGCAGTACTATTGATTTTCCCTCCCTCATTCACTTATGATATTCACCTCACTTACTCACTTACTCTCCCACTAGTTCCCCATCATATAGCACTGATTACCTCATTTATCACTCATTATCCACTACCCGAACTCCATTGAATACTTAAGTATATCACACTCCAAAATTACACATAAAAATAGAAGCTGCAAAATCAAGGGTCATTTGACACATATAATGATCGGTTGAAACAGAGTCTTCTACAAAACAATCAAGCATTCAAGACCAAATATACAATCCCAACTAATAAAACCCGACCGTTTCCAAAGCAAGTAACTCCTTCAACTGATCCTTCCTGATTTCATCTTTCCGCCTACCATTTATGTATTCTTCCACCAATTTCCCCTCATTTGGTTTGCACATCAACCAAAAAGTAAAGGGCCCAACTTTCTCTTCAACTTCTTTCCATTTATCATCCGGAGTATCAGTTTGCGGATGAATAACATATTCTTCAATATAAATAAAATTATTCTTTTTATATAATGGCCGTTCAGGTGGAGTTGATTCTAAGAAAAAATCATGATTCAACTCATTAGAGGTGGAGGAAAGACGTCCACAATATATATATGATAAAGTGAGATGTTGATTGGTTGGATGAGTAGAGGTTATGATGGCTAGGCTGAGCTATTTTAAACATCTAATGCACCCTGCCCCTATGCTTTACTAACTGTTGGTATTGTGATACATATAAGTATATCAATCGTGTTGTTATTATTGTGTGTTGTATCTAAGGATATAAGGTAGGAGGAAGGAAACCCTTATATACTAAAGGTAGTCCCAGTACAGTAGTAACTGCCGTACTAATATTGGCCGTACCATACCACGTTAGTTATTCACCAACACTAACCTATGGTTTTATAGTATTCTATAGGTTAAGGAGCCGAAACCTTTCCGAATCTCATACAGTTTTATATTATCTTTAAATATTTGATTTTGAGATAATCTTTTGAAAATGTATTTAAGTAGGAGGTAGGTAGGTAGGTAGGTAGGTAGGTAGGTAGGTAGGTATAATTTTGCGAGCACCTGGGTGCAGCCCATATCCCATGATTTGTGTACGATATAAGTAGTTTATCGAATGACTCAATGGATGATTTGGAATTCACTATTCAGGTTGATCAGTGAGAATCTTTAGAGGTTATTCGGGGTGTCAGACTACGCCGCCTGTATGCATATTCATTGCAGTGTTGACAACGGATAGAATCCACATAACTTTTACCTGCAATAGCACCTCCATGCAATACTATTACCGTATCCTGCGGGATAAAACCATTTTATTATGTGCCATTTCCAGATAATACACACGCCCTACTAGCTCCAAAGAACGCTTGTTTTTAGTTTTATTCGGCTAGTAGCTTATTGTCATTTCTAACCTACTTGCATGGGATTCAACGGTTACTATGTATGCCCATAAGTTATTCCACTCCTCTCTAGCTATGATTCACTAATTTTGGTATAAGAGAAATCAATAAACACACGAGTAACATATTCTCTCTCTGGACAGCAGAGACAGATCGGGAAATCGACTTCACAAGAACCTGTATACCCCTCAGCGTCGGTGGATTCTCTAATGGATCATTACGAGTACATGGCAGGAACTTTTAAATTTTCCCCATCAGTAGTCTATCTCATGATGGGCTTTGCTCTATCAAGTTCGTGGCCAGATACCTTCGCTTCCGTAAGATATTGATCTCTGCTGTCATTAAGGGGGGCAGCAAATCTATCGTTTGCTAATTTGATATGTAAAGTATGTCTATATTTTAGTGTGAAATTTTGTAACACATAAAGTAAATCAGTAGTCAAGTCCTAAGGCGTTCCCAACGAGAATTGTAAAGTCCACTCCTGTTTTTGCATTTCTCAAGCTTTGTGTCTTCATAAATACTTATCTTGTAATCTTCTTTAAACTGTCTATCCGATAGACATCGTCCATATAAATATTTCTACAAATGTACTTCCTATCGAAGCAAGGCCTAACTTTACGATTGCCTACGATGTATATCCACTCCACCCCTTTTCCCTGATACTAAGCGGCTATGCCCTTCTTCCTCAGGTATTTAAGTTATTTTCTCAACACATATCTGGTATATTCCGCATCGTCAATCGCCTAGGTTGTTTCTGAATCGTGAATGCAGGGGGGGTGTAAAATAGTCAATTATAGTACATACCATATGTACAGTATGACTTTCCCGTGAAATTCGAAGTGTTCTTCAGTAAAGGTTTATTTACATCCATAGAAAGACAGCATCGAAGCTATCCCGACAGTAACCCTTCTTCATAACCCAATTTTGCTTCTCCATTTGCTTTTCGATTCACATTTGACCTTTTGCCATAAATATGAATAAAGCCCACTTGAGAAATTGATTTTTTTGCACGAATAATAATCAGGTAAGTGTGGAAACTCTCTTCATTTGAAGATCTTCATCATCTGTGCTTAGCATGGAGGGAATTTTTGGGTCCTGATAACTGATTTGAGATTTTTTACCATCAATCTATAATGTGTATGGATGCTATAGATCGTATAGTAGCTAATTAAAATTTCTGCGCGCATCACAACTTCACATCCACAATCTCAAATCACAATCCATCATCTATTTCACACCATCATGTAATCAAAATGAACGATACCAAACTCAAAATAACTACTAATACTCAGGCCAAAAATCCCAATGAACTCTTGCAAAATCGAAAAACTTGCTACTTTACTCTCAACCTTTATTACTATTTTTTGGTTCTCCTCCCTAAGCTCTTGATATACCGTCTTGGAACCTTTATTCATTCAGCCAATCACCATCTATCTTATCATATATATATTGTGAACATCTTTGCTCCACCTCCCCCGCCCACCCAGGGTACGAGCTTTTTGACGCACACTAATGTTGAGCCACATAAACTCCCAATCATCTTCTCGAATGATTTAGGAGAATACTTGGTCGATGAAAATACCCACCTATTAACATCATAGCAAAATACAAGTACTGTAAGCGTCTGCACTTAGCAATGCGATCTCATCGACGATATTGAGGTCAATGAGTAGAAATCAATGCTAGTCCGAAATACATCCCCATTCTCAATCTAGATTTCTTGATTCAGATGACTGTGTCTTCGGATACTGTGGGAATAGAGTCCAATAAATATATTAAAAACAAAAACTCCTTTTTTCAACAACGCCGCACCACGCATTTCCAATGATTTTCCCTGGCTGCCTCAAACAAGTAGGCCAGACAAAAAAAGCCTATTGAATTTATAACAACAAGCATCAATTTTTCTCTACTATATCTTCTTACTCCCGTGTTAGCAATAGTCATACAGTAGGTCGGATCAAAATACCCGTCATAAAGGAAAAGTTCGGGCTGTAGAAATCCGTAACCTCTTTTTTCAATGGGCTGGGTGGGATTAGGGTTCTTGGGTTTTTGAACTTGTTCGACGTGGGTTTTCTCTATTTCAAAGGGATATCCGCTTATTGAGTCTTAACTACTGTACACTGTCTTTAATCTCACTATTGGCAAATATTCCAATCGAAAAATAAGTATTCATACCCATGTATTCTTCCAAAGGCAAGAAACAACTAAGATTACAGATTTTGAAGCAGAGTTTAGCTATTAGATGAATTGCAAATGAATAAACAATTTCTCATACAAAAACCTACAGCGTTCACAACCACACACTGCATTCAAATCACCAAAACTCTCTCTCTCTTTCTATCATTCTATCATTACTGTACATCTCAAAATCAAGATATAATTCCCACGCACAATTTCAAGTTTTATCTTCATCCTCACAAACCTTTCCTATCCAAAGAAAGAAACTGCAAAATAGCTTGCTTAATCTTGAGAACGGATAAGCATGCTATTGTAAAGTTAATAGTCAGTGAATGGATTTTTATCATAATAATTAGTAACTACTGAGGAAAATGGTATTGATTCGTTGCTTTTATTGGGTGGGAATGTTGAATGTTCTTGGGATGTCTCTTTATAAATAATGATATAATAATATCATACAATAGATTCCCATCCTCAACTACCATTTATCATTCAAACCCAATCTTTAATAAAAACATTAAACATTCATTCACCTCCTCAAATCCCATCCCACATCCAACCCCCAATTTTCTCAGATACAGTACAATACAGTACGTCCCCGATGAACTTCTTCTCTGTATTACCGTATCAATATATCATCCTCTGTACGAGTAAACAAGAATACAGGAAAAGAAAATGCTGGGGAAAGTTCAACGCTTGAGTTCGAGCATTCTAGAATTTTAAAAGATTTATTCTATTAATTAACATCTAACTCATCCATCTATCCTTCTCCTCCCCATCCATACATTTCAAATACATCACCCCAAAAACAAAAACAAAAACAAAAACCCAAGGGTACTCAAACTCAACGCTCACTGATTTTTACATACAATACAATTACAATTCATTCTCGCAATACACATACACAGAAAGAAGAGAAGTAAACTTTCCATCTCATCTGCGTTATTAGTGTTAAATCTGTTTCAATGTTATACTCAACCATCACCCATCCTTTACATCCTTTAGTTTATATACTTTCCTACCCTGGAATTAGGAAACTTGTTAACTAGTTAGCTCACCATCTTTCTCTATCTATCTAAAATTCATTCATAACCTCCATTCCATATAATAATACGAATACAACAATTATCTAAACCAAACCATCAAAACGTCAGCACCTTTCCTGTATTTCCCTGTAAATACTACACTCATACCATATACTGATCATCTTCCTTCCATGCAACCACATCTCCTACTCACTAACCATCATATTTATTTTTCCTCCAAAGTTTTTTTTGCATCTATCTATATCTATATCTAATCTATACACCCTTACCAGTATCCATACACAGTTACTCGTACAAAATCAAGATTTACCCACCCATATCACATATCAAAACACTCATAAGAATAAAAACAAAAACAAAATATCCCCCAAAACCAACTAACTACCTTATCAACTCCGCGGGCCCCTAGCGTACATCAAATATAATTTTCAATATCTTCTTAACTACTATACTATACATTCCCAACTCCCACCACCTCATTCCCAATACCCACCTTCACACACAAACAGTACAGTACACTTTCTCCCAACCCCAAGCATCTTATCACATCTTATCTATCTATCCCAATCTTCATCCTTTTCTAATCCTTTCCATTCTAACAATATTAACTTAGCTAGCTCTATAGATACCTGGTTTATTGTTAATATAAATATCAATATTCACTTTTCTTTTCCATTTCCAACTTTCCAACTTTCCAACACCTTTTCTTCTCCTCTCATCTCCATCATCCTCATCTTCCCACCAATAACCCATCCATCCATATACAACCAACCATCCCCAACCAAACCCATCAGAATATTATAAATAGCGCTGTACCATAGAGCACACTATCATATATGCCATACCTGCCATGCTACCCGCGCCACCAAAATGCTGCCTGTCTTAATGTCAAACTCAACGAATGCTCGCTCAATGCCGACCGAACCTGAACAAATGAATGAATGAATGTCGAGTACCAGTGCTCGATATCGACCAAATCAAAGGAACGAATGTATGCTTTTATCACTCCTCCCCGTTCGCTCCGTCCCCGATGCAGTGCCGATGTTATCCTCTCCATCCCTCAGATTACAATACCATTCCATTCCCCAACAAACATAATCCTTTTCCCACCCCCACACCTCAAACAAATTCCCAACTCTCCTCATACCTCATCAACCCCATCCCCTCCCACTTCTCACCATAAGGATTTTTTCTCCCCTCATTAAAAAACCCATCATGTGCACGTTGAATAATATTTAACCAAGATGAAGGTTCTGGATGTTTTGCCCACTATTTATTAAATAGCGTTAGTAAATGGAAGATGTGGAGATGGGAAGATGTCAAGTATGAGGTGAAATGGAGTTGATAAAACCATTGAATATTATCATGATAGAAAATGAGAGAAGAGACAAGGAAAGGAAAGGAAAGGAAAGAAAAAGGAAAAGGGGAAATAAAGAAAGGGAAGTAATAGAACATACCTGATTATGAATATGATAAGTCCACGCGCCCCTAAAGAAATTCTCCAATGTCCTATTCGTAGGAGGATAATTATCCTCTTCAATCCTATACTCCACCTCACTTAAGACCTTCCTATCAAACGTCATTTGTTGTCCCAACTTCTTTTGTGATGTAGCTGGTACTGCAGCCGGTATCGCAGCCCTTCCTTTAATCTCCGGTATTGTTATTCTTCCTTTAACCTCCTTAGTTTCTCTTCCCTCCACCAATTTCCCCTGCACCCCCCGATAACTATCCCATTCCCCCTTCACTTCCCCCTGAAAAGCTTGTCCATAATCCTTAAAACAAGGAACCGTACACTCCCCCAACCTCGCCCAATTAAATTCCGTCCAAATCGGATCAAACGCCGCCGTCTCCAACATTTGAAATTCGAGATTCCTTTTATCCTTCACAGCCATAACACCAATAACTCTAGGATGAAAATTCAATCCCATTCTTACACCTCCTCTGAGTAAATAAGTCGAGAGTGAAGAATTCGCTGTCAATGACATGACTGCTGTGTTGTAATCCCCAGGACTGGAATGAGCTGCCCATCTTTCCGCAAACGCATGATCTTTTCCAATAAGTAATGGACGAAGATCTCGTATCATCACAATATCCATATCGAAATAAGCACCACCGTATAAATGTAACACCACAAATCTAACAGCGTCAGATACTGCAACTGGTAAGAAAGTCATTTGTTTTTCCGCAAGGATCAACCATTCTTGACCTGTCGCATCTCGCATCAATCCATCAGCAACCATAACCTCATTATTCGCATTCGGTTTCCCAGGGTTCTTGTAATATCCAGCTCCATCCGTATTATCTCCAGCCGGTAAAGGAATCCTACTTGGAAATCTCCATAACTTCAATTCGATATCTCCTCTCTCAACCAATGGCAAGAATCGCGCGAATAATGGATCATGATTCATCATTTGATCAATCGCATCCGGATTCCTATCTCCATCTAACCATATGTATAATCTCGAGCAAGGAATATTCTGCGTATGAAAGTAACTTTTGGTAAAAAGTTCAACTCTCCAACTCGCCGGTCCAGTCCAATAAGTATGATAAGGAACAATTGGACCATTGCATTGGCCAATTGATGATTTCGAAGCTGCTTTATATTTCGGGTATGTATCCAATGTATTTCCCTTCCCATCTGCATTCAGATATTCCGCTTTCTTTGGCGATTTCTTACTTTCTCGTTCTTCTCCAGATGGTAAATAGTAGTAATCCTCCTCTCCTTCCTCCATATATTTCAAACAATCATAAACATAAGGCATTTTTTCGAATTTCGCATATGATCCTCTACATTCCTCTACCAATTTCGTTATATTTGCAACCGTATCGATATCCGGTCTCTTTCCTAGAAAATCATCCTTTGGCACAACTAAACTTTCTGGTCTGTTGAACCAATTCGCATTGGGATTGATTTTTTCGATTTGGAGTTCTGCAGGTGGAAGGAGAGATTCGGGGGTTCCGATTTGATCTGAATATGTTGAATCATGGCTTTTGGATTTGAAAAAAGGTCCTTCGAATATTTGTACACCTAGGTATAAACCAAGATATAATGCTAGAGCTGCCAAAAGACTAGTCATAACACCACAGCATGATTTGATCCAACCTTTCTTCGCCATCTTGTAAATTATTTTGCTGTATGATATTTGTGTATCGATGATAGAGTTAAATGGATTTTCTGCTGAACATTCGATATCGAAAGGTAATTGCAGAAAGCAATTGGGATGAGGTATTTTCCTTCAAACAAGAGACATTTTGAAGTAAGAGGTCCTTGATATGGAAGGGATGGTAATGGTATATTGAAAGTTTTGAAACGAGTTAAATTATGCGAATTGAATTTCGAGGTGGATGATATGATAGGTATATGATACTATGATTCAATTAATAAAATTGACAATTGTAACATGAGGAATTAATTGAATTGAATATTATAAAAGAAATGTACAATGTATTACATGTAATTTTATACTTACAAAAAGGAGTGAATAAGAAAGTAAGGAGTGGTTATTGACAAGTTGATGTGAGGTAATAAGTAGTAGGTAGGTATCTTGGTAGAGGTAAAAAAGTAGTAGTAAGGGTAAGTAAATAAAAAAAAAGCTTGGCATATAAAGTGCCGTACAGTTCTAATATATATAAGGATTTGATATACCGAAGATTAATATATAGATACTAGAAGAAAGGTACGAAGTAAAAAGAAGGGAGATAGAATATAGAACCGGGTTAAATTTGGAGAAAAGTAATCATAAAATTAAATTCTGGAACTCTTTAAAATAGAATTTAACCAATTATAATCCTTCCCGTTTATATAAAGTGGGTTAGATTTTTATGATGTGAGGGACGACCAGACGGTAAAGATAAAATAAGGGGAATATTAGAAGCATGGTGGGATAAGGAATTTAGATTGGTGGATTGGTGGCTTAAGTATGGAGATGGGTTATGTAAAATTTGAGATGGTGGCTTGGTTAGGAGATCTGATACAGTAGTACTATCTAATTTGAACCTTCTGATCATTATTGTACTTCGTATTCTAGATGATTTTGAGAAGATTCTATCCAACAGAAATACCACGAGATTTTACTATACTGTACTGTACTGGTAGACCATCCATCCGCCACTTCAACTTTCTTTCTTTTCATACTAAAAGGATCTTCTTCACATCACCGACATTATCCCAACTAACCCTAAGGTATATTGAAGGCGAAGAAATCACTAATACTGTAAATACTAGGTACGCGTAACCGTGCGGATTCGTATGCACGTACTAGGTAGGTATGTACGGGTAATAACCTTAAACTATCCTATCCTTACCCCCTTGGTGATACGAAATATTCTTTATTAGTAGTACTACAGAATACCGCCATTTCTAAATTCCTTCCTACTCGCAAACTCCTTCTCATTAACCAATCATATATTCACTCCATAAAAAAAACACCCCTTTTATACACGTTTGAAATGGATTGGTTTTAAACATAAGTTTCTTCTTTAAACAAATAAGGCAAGGTACAACTTTGTACCTTGCCTCAGTACGATCACCAATGTTGAAGTGGGGTGAAATTATATACTAATCTGAATATAGATTAGTGATAATAATTTTGATGCCTAATTTTTCAGTTCTCACAACAAAGTTCCTTCATTACCTTCCATATACAAACTAGTATCTTTTAAATCTCAAATTTCACGATACCTTCAACTTCATTGGCGACGACATATCAAATCATACCATATATTCAATCACCAACATATTTTATTCTGTTGCCTTGTGAATGATATGGTTATATTGTTACCTAAAGTCTTGGAAGAATAATTATCACATCTACCTTCTTGATTTGGGTAGAGTTATACGAAAAGCAGAAATCTTCGAAATCAGAATAACTTCGAATTATATCGAAATGATATAACATATTTGTATGAAATTGGGAATGAATTGATTTACAAATTCTCAATCCATATAATACCTGTATATCGTATACAGTACACATACATACGCCGCAGGAAAAAATCCATCTTGTTTCACGTTTCAAACACTGCCTCCATTAAACATCGCCACCATCATTCCTTCAGATGTTATCACGGAGAACAATATCCCGAAGTTGGGTACGAATATCGGGGTTACCAACTGTTGGGAATGGTTGGGGAAGTGAAAGTCCTGTTCGGAGGAGAAAGATAAATGCATATGGATATGGATATGGATATGGAAGAAGATGTTTTTCATCATCACATGATTTTGAAAGACATGAGGTTACTTCTGGTCAGAGTAAAATTATAGTTGAGTAAGTAATAAGTGTGAGATTTTCTTATAGATTTTATTTGATATTGTTTTGTTGGTTTGGTATGAGGTTATGTTGTATTGTTGATTGAGAGATGAAGATTGAAGGTTATTTGTTTTAAGCACCCATATTGATGAGTAGTGTTATGAGAGGGCTTGTATATCATTGACAAGCCTATTACGAGTATACCAGATTACTGTGATTATTATTATTTAGTTCTTTCATATCAATAAAGATTTTAAATATAATTGTTCTCGAAAATACATTTCCTTTAATCATTGGTTTCTAAGATGTATGACCAGCAATGGTTCTTTAGTTTCATCATTTCAATTATCTAGCTTCTACTTTCATATTGAGCTTTGGGTTCTATTATAAGCTTCTATATTCGTATCGAGCTTGTAGTATACTTTCATACCCGGCTTTTACTTTCATACCAAGCTTCTACATTCATACCAAGCCTCTACTTTTATACCACCTCCCTCTACTTTCATACCAAACTTCTGCTTCTACATCCATACCAAGCTTCTATCTTTTACATTGACCTTTTTATTTCATTACTTTCTTTCTTTCTTTCTTTCAGCCCCTCTTTCATACCATACCTCTGCTTCCCTTCCCCTCATCTCATCCAACCCAAATCCAAAACTCAAACGCTAACTATCAATCCACACCCACAGACTTCACAACCCATCTCTCCTCCGCCTCTCACCAACAACACCACTAATCCTTCATCTCCCACCTTACCCATCATCTACACCTATACCACCACCAGCCTTCCTTTTGCGCGAATACCCTGTTCTAAATATTCATTACCGATGGGATTATAATCCGAATGTTTCGTTTCGGGTTAGGAGATCTTGTGCTTGGCCTATTCCGCGTATGTAATTTCCTATTACTTCAAATCCCGTCCTATCTTGTATGATATGACAGCTAATCTTTCTCTTTTTTGGGATGGATATAGTACATGATACTTTACAAGCTTATACATGGCTTTTGGATGAATATTTACCTTCACTTACACAATCCTCCTCACAATCCACCTCTCCCGAATCTCCCTCACCTCAATCTCCCTCACAAACAACCCCCCCAGCACCACAACCACAACCCCGTCCCCTAATTCTCTACAGCAGTCATCTAGGCGGTACCCTAGCCACTTCTCTCGCCTTAACAGAATGTTATACACCTGTTAGAAATATTTCTAAAACTTATCATGCTTTGAACAACTTAAATGAGCAGTTTGAAAAAGGATACGAAAAGAAAGTATTTGAAAGAGAAGGCGGAGAATTTGAAAGAGCAGGCGGAGAAAAAGAACAAACAAAACCGGCTTTCATCGCGGGTTTAATTGTAAGGAATGGGATTTTTGATTGGACTGGGTTGGGGAGTACGAAGGGTTATGTTGAGGGTGAGAGGGAGTCTGCTTTTGATTCGAAATTAAAATCATCGGCTTCTGCTTCTGCTTCGAAATCTGCGTCCACATCTGCATCTGCATCCAAGTTCAATCCAAAATCGAAACTGGAATCACCATCTACAAAATCTACATCCTCAACCTCCTCAACCTCAACCTCTTCATCCACCACCAAATCTGCAAACTCAAATCCAAACTCCACAGCCACACAACCCTCCCTCGACGAAACAGAAACAACCACAGAAACAGAAACAGAACTCGAATCCCTATACACCCATCACCCCTGGACAAACTCCACACTCCACACACTCAAAAAACGATTATTTACTTCTCCGGCTCAAATGTTTGATCCGTTCGCTAGTCCGATTTTGTTTTTTTGTATGCATGGGGTTGAGATTCCGGGGGGGTGGGTTGGTGTCTCCCGTGGGAGTAATTCTGCTTCTCCTGGATTGGAATCGGAATCTGCTGCGCAATCTGAAGTATTAGGAGAAATGAGTTCAATGGAAATGGAAAGTGCAGATTTCGAATATCCTATTACGGATTTACTTGATATGAATCGGAATCATGAACAACAACAACAACAATTCAATAATTCATTACGACAACGACAAGAAATTTCACAATCAGAACAGAAAGAAAAAGAGAAAGAAGAGAAAGAAAATGAATATGAAGAAGAAATATACAAAGAAGAAGAATTAGAAATCCTCCCCAAATCTCATCTTCAATATCCTTCTTTTGATAATCATAAACTTGGTTTGAGGATTCCGAGATGTTTATTTCTTGTTGATGAGTTGTCGTTTTTATCTTCATCTTCCTCGAAAATTGAGTATGGGGATTGGGAAGGGGAAGAGATTTCTGACGAGAAAATTGAGTATACTAGGGTTAGTGTGGGATATGGATATTATGCGAAGGGAGGAACTTGTAACGCAAAACAGAATAAGAGAATAAGAGAGAGAGAAAAAGAAGTTGGGGAATTGAATGAGGGGAAAAGAGAATTTGATTATAAGGCGCAGGCGAGGGTGATGGAGAGGTTGGTTAAGAGGGGAAGGAGGTTTGAC